>QVNW01002200.1:0-11695 GCA_014825475.1 Pseudomyrmex flavicornis
TTCGTGTTTCGGCGAGTGACTAGAGAAGTCGCAGGAGACCAATCCCGACTCACCGAATCCGAGGATTTAAGATTCGTAAGTAAACGGGAATGAGCGAGCGATCCTGCGGGTTTCGAATTAAAAATCTTGTCGGTAGTGAAGAGAAAACCGACTGGCGACCGTGGAAGATAGATTTAGGAACACAGAGCTAGGGACTCGTAAATAGGGAGTTCCGGTCACAACTGGACCACGAGCGTACATTTTGCAACACGTTGAACAAACTTCCAATTCAACGTCGTTGTTCGATATCGTTCGAAGTACATTATCGAAATTCGCACACTTTCGTACATGATAGTTTAACCCGTTTTGTTGAACAAACGCTTCGCCACAATATCTGCACTCGTACATATGTAATCTATAATGAACTCTAACGTGTTGTAGATAGTGAAACGTCTTTCCAAATGTTCTCATGCATACGTAACACGTCCAATGAAACATCGTTGGATCGGTACTACAGTCGTCGTTGTTGTGCGCGCCAATGGATCTTTCGTTACACTCGATCGGTGTATTTTCGTATGACTTTATCGCGCTTTTAAACATTCTACGCAATGCCGAACGAATCAAACACTTGGCTTCATTGTCGTTTGCGACAGATGATGACAGTGTTGTGTTTCTATCGATTTCCTCCACCGTACGCTTGAACACTTCTCGAACGTATAATTGCACTCACGCTGAATATCCACACAATCGTACACAATGTCGCAAACGCGCGTAAGATCGTACAGCGTTACCGAAACCGACGCGCATTGAACGACAAAGTGTTCGGTGTTGTTACTCGCAACCTCGTAACACTTGGATATGTCGCGACACAATCGCACAATGGTTTCCGCAACAACGTCGAACCGCGACATCGCGGTGTTACAATACGTCTACTGTTATCAGGTGATTCAACACGGTCACCGCGTTGACGCAAACGTTCGTTCGTTCAAGCAATTCGTCTAGTTTTACGTCAATGGTGCCTTCCGTTGCACACGTGTCGTCATTGTCATCGATGGGACCTCGTATCTTGGAAAGCAGTGTCAACAACGACAAAAATGGGACGTTCAAACACCCAAAGCGAAATTTAGAAACGTTTCGTCGATCGTTCGGCTCTATAGCGTCAAACAGTATACACGATGTTTCGGACGATGCGCATTTTACGCTCGATTGCACGGACACGTGAGACGACAAATAATAAAACGATCCGCCGCGAATGTAATATATGTACCAAATTACCGGACGTATCGCTATCAACCCGTCGTACGTTCGACGCGTCATTCTTGCGAATAATACGCCGTTTGCCAAATCGCGTCTAGATTCCAATTGGTAGCGGCGAATAACTACCTCGTGAACATCTTTCGGTTGATACACCGTATCGGTTTTGTAATTTCGTTTGGAAGTCAGTGCGGATGTACGCGAACGCGTTGTCGATACGGACACGCGAGCCACGATCAACGCAGCGGTGAACAAAACGACACCTATCGCGTATTTGATCAATGTTGCGATTCGTGATTCATCCATCGCGAGTTAGATTGTCACGGCGTATCGTATCGCGGTTACTTACGTCGATCACGACGTTGCCTGACGGGCACATTCGCTCATAGCTTGCGCCGATTCAGCTTGTTCTTGCAAAGCGTTTGCTATAGAATTGTCGAACACCGAGAAACACGATTGCTTGCTCGCAACGAGCGCGCCATACGTTGTTAACACCGTTAACGTTCCGGTTAGAAATACAATAAAGTTCTTGTTCCACGCTAAGATCAGAAATATTAGTAACACAATGGACAATAGGCACGTTATGTACACGATCCATCGCGTACTCCACAATATCTGTTTGCAGTCAGACCACACTCGTGTTATTCGATTCAATTGCGGACTAATCATTTGTCTCACTCGACCGAATGTGTTTTGTACTGTGTTCAACGCAGCTTGATCCATTGTACAATTGTATACAGAAAAACTATCGCGAATGTATATACGGAAAAAACACGTACCACCGTCACGCCGATGTTGTATATATCGACGCTTATTGAAATGCGATAGATGTGTTGTGCCGCTCACTGCGTACCTTAACTATGTACACGTAATCGCTTATGGCGCTTATATTCGACGTTACCCGGTAACTAACCGAACGCGCGCAATCGCATCGAATATCGTGTTCATTTTTTTTTCAAATGTTAATCGCGCGATCAACATCAAACGCGGTTATTCTTCGTATTCATCTTTTATCGTCGATGTTAACGCGGACCATACATCCAAATCGCTTTCTCGCGCAACTTCGTTTGCATCGTCTGTAACACTATATAACGGTTCTATATCCATAGAATACGCGGCTCCGGGTACTTCGTTGGACACGAGTACCGGAAGAGGAGTTACGTTCGAAACGCTCGTCGACGATGGTCCTGTTTTTCCCGTAACCATGTTTGCCAATCCGGATACAGCTCTAACCGGAGCATCTATCAGCGGACGAGTTACGTTTACCACGGAATTCGCAGCGTCTCGTATTACAGAGACGCTGCGAATTCCAACGCAGTGTATTAAGTGTATCGAAGACATTTCTAGAAATGTCGAATGGATCGTGCGACGACGAATCATTTACTGTAAATCGTTCGATAACCAAAGCTCTGGCGAACAGCGTCCGATTCTCGTCACCTAGATACGAGATTATCGACGCTGTCGTACCCGCCGTTGCGACGCAAGCCCCCGAATTTGCTGACTTTACACGCGATTCGGGTGTTCGCGTCGACGGTCGGAACAGCGCATTCGTCATCGTTCAATTGATGAACGAAGCTATAGAACGCAGACAACGGAATAACGAACCTATCGAGGCATCGCAATCGATTCCTCGACTGAAGTCTCTCGCTCAAGCCATATCCGAAATCAACTCGAACGGTTTAACGTTTACAGGTCGTCCGATAGAAGCTCTCAGAAAAGTCTACGATTACTTTGGGGAACACGGAGGTTCTTGCGTGGACGGGGATCGTAAATTGCGCGTAGAACAAATAGCAACGATGGCGATAGATCCAATAGTTCGACGGTGTTGATTCACCGCATGAATGTATTAACTATTGCACCGCGATATCTAGAAACGAAACATCGCGATATCGCGGATCACCTTTAACGAAAGCTTCGTTCCGAGCGAATTCTCGCAAATATACCCATTGGAGACGAATTACAGATTGACTCGATACAAGAGTCACTTGTCACAGTTTCGCAACTAACGCAACGAAGCCGATCGTTGTTACGAACACAACGATAACACGCAACCACACGTCACGTATCGCGTACGCATCGATATTCGGAATACACGATATCCGCAATTGCGACATATGCCCGTTCGAAGCCATTTGCAACGATATAGTATTTGTACTTATGTCGTTAATTGTTTTTCGCTACGAATTTAGCAATTGCGTTGTTTTCGCGCAAACAATACGCGCTGTCGCGCGCGAATAGAGCTAATACGCGTACGTAGCGTCGTATAAGTTGCTTCCAACTACGCAATCGTTAAGCGTATAAACCACTCGAATACTCGAACATTATACGAAGTGTATAACAATCTATCATGTCGTCGAACAGTGTGTATAATGGAAAATCGGTCGCTACCAGCAACGGATCCATTCGATCTGTTATGGAATTTCTTCATCGAATGTCACCTGATACATTCCCAGCTCCGCCGTTGCCGCTCGGTGGTACATCAACAAATTCGTCGTCAAATGTAATCGGCGCGTTAGAGTACATGCGTACAGCTACCACACATATGTTAAACGCTCACGACAAACGATTGCCAACGGTATTGAGAGATATGTACAAAACGTTTTTATTGAACGATGATATGAACAAAACCAACGAATTGAGGCGAGTGTTTTCGTTGTATCATAGAATGCAAACGAAACTAACGTTCTACAAGAACGTATGGCGGTTGACATCGGGAATGTGCAGTTCGTACATTCCGAAATTAATACCGTTCGAAAGAGCAGCTAGGAATACAGAGATTACCGTGGATGATGTTTTCAACGCTATAGCGCATCACGTAGAAACAAATCGAGCGAAAGCCAACGGGGAGTATATCGAATCTTCGGAACACCCTTTCATTAGAATAATTCGAACGATCGTGTTGGAAACTCTACGCGAATATTCGGGAAATACCGATAAGAATCTGTTCAAAGATGCCAATACGTACGATGACACTGACAAAGAACTCGTAAAAATATGGTGCGTATCGGACAAACTAAACGCGAACGAGAAACAATTGTCACGCCTAAGATCAAATATACCACGCGCTACATTTAACGCAGCGGTAAGAGATTCATTGGAAAACAACAACGACGATAAGAACGAGCGTTGCGATTACAATTCGAACGATAGCTCGGTATCGTCTGCGTCTCAGCGGCAACAGTGCACCATTTTTCCGCGAGAACCAGAGTCCTTATCGCGCGATAAGAGGGCGTCGGAACGTGTTCGCAGATACGATACGATCTACAAAAAGAATCAACGAAAGCGACAGTATAGATGCTTCTACAGTCGCGCAACGCGATTCCGATAGCATTGCGACTACACAACGTTCCGCACAAGACACCCTGTCGAATCTCGCATCGGTCGACGACATATATACATTGAAGCGTAATAGCAACGAATTGGATGCGATAGCGAACAACAATGAACAATCGACGAGAAGAGAACAAGTATCCGCAGGACTCGAAACGTCCGAGAACGGAAAGTTCGTCGAGCTCGAGTTCGGCGAGCGTATGGTCCAATCTGGAGAGAACGTGGAATGTCATGCCGGATTCGAGTCGAAGCAGCACGACATCGAGCAGCAGCAGCAGCGGACGCGGGAGCGGATGGATATCGTCGGATTCGAATCGATCGACGGTTCGTCAGTCAACAACGCGAAACGACGTAACGGCTCGATGGGTGAAAACGCAACAATTACAGATGCAACAACGAAACGAAAGATCGAACGGTGCCTCGACGAGTCAATCGAACAATCGACAATCGTGAAGCGTATTCGCGTTGATTCATACAGTCAAAGCGAACGAAACGACACTTCAGAAAAGGATGTTTCGCAAACGAATGTTACAAGTGATACTTTAATCGAAACGAACACATCGTTGATATCAGAACCATTGCGGTCCGTCAACAGTGAAACAAACAGTACTCGAGACGTAATCGATCGCTTAGCCACCGCTGTACCAGATTTACTAGAGTCGTTCGATCGATTCGTTTCGTGCGGATCCAACGCAAACAGTCATAGGGTGGTGCCTGTGACAAATCCTCAAAACGACTATAGTACGCCAACGACTTCGACCGACAATACAACAGACATCAACGAATACGGGATCGCGTCGCAACGATCCTCGGTGGGGACGCGTTCGCGCGTAGAAGACGCTTTCGAAACTTCGGAAACGTTAAACACGTGTCGAACGTCGAGCGAAGCGCACGTTGTCGAGAATCGCTCCGTTATTTCGCATCGTACCGAAAACAATGACAGCGAGTACGGCGACGACCGCGACTCAAACGCACCATCCTGCGAGTACGAAGACAACGAAGTGTGGTAACGCGACGTGAAATTTCGCGTGTCTCAAACACGAACGAACAGCACATTGCGCGTTTGTGTCAACTTGCGGATATCGTTGTTGCGTTGATTGCATAATGGAAAACGATTGTTTCGAAGTCGTATGTTCGTTGTGCGATTCAACCAGTGCGTATTGTTACGTGATATTCAAGGGACGCTTGTTGACGAACTCCTTGAACGAAATGCGATCATCGATTCGAGATTTCGATGCATCGGCATCGACGGATAACTCGCCATCGTGTTTTTCGTGCAAACATGCGAACATAACGTACTGTTTGTTCATGGAGAAATGCGGTCATGCGGTATGTATTGATTGCGCGAACAAGGTAAACGAAATCGACTCGTTTCGTCGCATCGCTTGCGCGTTGTGTACTTTAAAAAGCGTTTATTGCTACATTATAATCAACGAGAGATTGTTGGTAATAAACAATTGTATGAATTTTGTAAAACGTATAAACTTATACGCGAACGATATGACGAGTGCGCTAGCCGTATCTAACGTTCGCGAGCGCATAGAAACGGAAATGCAAAACGATCCAGATATTATAGAGCATCCATTGGATCGCAGCTGCGTATCCACCGAAGGGTGTACGTTGAATCCAAACAACGGTGATACCGAAGTTGCGACCAACGAATCTAGCGATCGAATATTCGAAGATCGAAACCCATCGAAGCTTCGTATATTAACGCGCATTGTAAAACGGAACGATTGGAGATGCGTTCACATATCGATTCTTCGAGAACGAAGCGAGGTTGTATCCACGGACATTGAAACTCTTTTTTCGAATCTGATTGCAGGGCTGTTGGGTTTACTGGACACAATAGCGATACGTAATCATCGTTGCAAAATAACATCGCGTCGACGTAAAAACAATGACACAAAAAAAACATTCGTTCTAAAGTACACATCGTACATATTACCCATCGATATATCTCCGGAACACGATTTGTTCTACCTAACGCATACGTGTACTCGCGAACCTTTGATTCCGATTCGGACCATGTGTACAAAATTTGCAGCGAGGTGTACAATCGCACATACAACGTAGATTCGGATTGGTCGTTGGCTATAGAGAGTATAAAAACAACACTACCGTTTCGTACGGTGTGTTCCGCGTTTTCGTCTGTGAAAATGAGATTAGACAACGCACATGGAATTACGCTGGCTCAATTCAGAGCATCGCGCAATACAACCCGATCTACATTCGAAACGAACAACGCAAATGTAAATCATGATCACACGTACGCGTCTACCACCGCGCTAGTATACGAATCGGACGCGAGATCGCACTCGCTCGAAACGGACGCGAGATCGCACTTGCTCGAAACGGAAGAATGTATAAAGTTCGATAGAAACGTGTGCGATACGATATCATCCGTATGGAGAACATCTATGTACGATTTGTCGCGCCGCGACAAAAGTCAACAAAGCTATCTCTGAAACTCCGAACTCAACGACGATGCGATCGCAATCAACCTAACACGTGACGATGTACGAGGCGATTACACGCGAGTATATATAACCGGTTCGTCGTTCCAGTTGTGAAAACAGTATCGCGCAGCAATCCACTCAAAGCTATTTGTAACGCAATCACGAACAACCATGAGTTACTTTGAAATGTCAACGCGACGTTACGCGAGAGCAAATAAAACCGATTCTCGTTGTCACGACGCGTGTATATCGCGAGCTGTTGTTAAAATATTTACACCGAAGCTTCGTTGGTTCGACAGTGTTACACGAGAACGATCGAATTTCGACGGTGATCTCGACACGGCTATGATCAATTGGATCGTGTACACAAGATGCAGATCTATCAGCGCAACTGGTGTATTTATCGATCAATTGATGCACCACGCATCTAATCTCTTGTATTGGTACTACAAAAAATATATTCGATCGACTATAGACGATTACGATGCAATGTTCAATCGTTCTATCGCAAACACGACCATTGAAACCGAAGACAACGAGGTTCGATCTAGAGTACGCAGTGGAAAATACAAGTACGTTGTTGACGCCACAACATATTATGGATCGGGTCAAATGTGGACATCTATCAGAATGTACTTGGCTAACGTGGTCGCTCCAAACCTATCCAAGCGGCGCGAACTCGCAATTAGGTTCGCTCACACTAAGATATCGGAAACAGGACCTGGTACGGAAATATTATCTGTTCGTTCTATGAAACGTGTGGTACGAGTAGCAACTATAAATCGAAGATTGAAGCTTGTGAAAATGTACAAACGAACCAACGGACATATAGCGTTGATCGGTGATCACTGGTCTCATGTAACCAAATCGACATACGACGAAGCTGTACGATCTCAGATAATGACAAAGTACAAATTCGATCGATTGTTTAAGTCGAGCGATGTTCACGACGAAATAGTTATCGCGTGTCTCGTTGCTAAACCGCACGTTTTGATATGGTCCGAATATTTCGAACAATTGGACAAAAACGTTAACGAGTCGTCTCGGGATTCGTGTGACATGTACGGTCCAGCGAGCGATTTGAGCACTGATGTAAATTCTGACGACGACAATCGTCACTTCGTTACTCCTGTCGAAGCTTCGAGGATATCTAACGCATCGTCGCACTCGGACAACGACGACGCTATGAGCCAAGATTCGAATCGTTCTATCGATTGCGCGGTTAACATCGACAACAGCGACGCGAACACCCAACGCGCTGTACCATTGGGATTTGCGGATGACGACGCCGTGGACGTTGAATTGCCTGAGAACCAATATGCCGATGACTCATTGTGGTAAAAGCGAACGTGATATATTAGGCGATAATGCAATGTAATACGCTAAACTGGAGTAACATGGCGCATCGTATACAGTAATACTATTGTATAACGCGTATCAGCGAACATATACCACTGTATCTCTTGAATAACACTGAGAAAAAAATAAATATTATTCTACATCACACAATGTTCCTTATTTTTTGCCAATGTCCGATGTCTACACTCTCTGTTAAAATAGCAACAAGTAATATCGCACGTTTCGAGCATATTTACGGGATGTTCGAAGTAAATAACTTCTTTCTTTATCATCGATATGCCGATTATACACAATCGCGCACGTAACTGTTAGTACAAAAAAACAAACATAATATACGTATACGGTTACATATATGTATCGTACGAGCACGATAATGAGATCGTATTCGACATAGCGTTAGGTTTCTAACAACAACGCGCACAGTCGCACATGTGTTTCTCAGTACACGTAATATATACCGATACAATCGTTAACAAGATATCGACCGATGCGCACGGTTGCACATGCGTTTCTCAGTACACGTAATATATATATACCGATACAATCGTTAACAGAATACTGTGGATCAACCGATCGTTATCTATATATACGGATTCGAAAATGAGTACACACAACGGAACATTGCATTATATATTCCTTTATTATCCATGATAACGTATACATAATTCCATACCCAAACGAATATAATCAAACACCTAAATCCTATTAACCATAATACACCAATCGAACAAAACACCCATAATTACATACGAGTACGCGTAACGTACCAATGTACAACGGTGCGCTCGTTAATCGCTATCCGACGATACGTCGATTACAGTTGTAAAATCAACAACATCTGCACAACGACGCGTTCTTTTCGTTCGCTTCAGTCCCGAAAGTATCGGCGACTTGCGTTCGCTGTCGGAATCGGATTCACTGCTGCGTTTGTTCAATAATGTGCTCGTTGACGCTTCCGCGGAATACGAACACGTTGCATGTTCTTCACGATTCGTGCGTGTGTCGATTAACACCAACGTCGTTGTACATCGGAGAAACAATAGCACTGTTTATTCGATTCGACAATATCTTCAAATGTGCTGCTTGCGATTCCTCGTACGTCGGTGGTGGCGTACGAGATAAGTCCGGTACCAGTCGTCTGCTTGCAGCGCGATAAATATCGACGGACGACGAATCGTTTGTTGGTGCGGCGCGAAATCTCGATGCGTCGTCGGAATCGTCAATTTCGGATGATGCGCCGTCATCCTCCCGCGAAGAAGCATTTTCCGAAATATCGGTGTTCAACGACGCAACCTCAACATTATTGTCATCGTTGGTGAATTCGTACTCCATGTCACGTCGATCTTCCCTATTGTTACGTATGTCGATATTGTCCAATAACGCAGTTGCGGTACATATATCTGAAGATCCAATTGATATATCGCTCTCTCCGTTCATCATTGTGTTCATTGGCGTTTCTACCCACAGCTACAACCCGCGTCCAAGAAGATCCATCGTACAATTTTATCGCTAAAAGCTGCATCGGTGTTGAAAACGCACCAACATTAATGGGATCGAAATCGTGCTGAAAGAATACACTGTCGATGCGATCGCGATTCAATACGCAACTAGGCGATACTATTTGTCTGTATCGCTTCATTGATCTAGATGTATCCCATTCAGCGGTTCTGGACAATCGCGTTGTAACAATAGAACTAATGCACGAATATCCTCTTCCGTCGCGGTACCCTTGTCTCAAAAATGCTAAAGCTGATCTAGCTGTTCCCGTGTATCCCGTGAATCGCACCGGAGCGTCATCCAAAATAGATGCGATTTTGCTCGCGGTGAGTTTCTCGTCGAACACTTCAGCAATTCTTTTACAAATTCGTGCGGACGTACCGAAAGCGAATCCGGTGTCATTGGATAACGATGTAATTCCAATGTCAAATTTCCACGGATCGTTTCCACTAATGAAAGACGGGTCCGATTGAAACATCACGAGCGTGAGTTCGTTTTAGATTATGGATAATATTTGCAAAGAAGTTTCCACAGCCTCTTCGCGTGACGACGTTGGTATATACGCAAACCATTTGTACAATACAAATCCACAGGTTCGATCGTGTCTACAATCATCGGCGTCTCTTCCGAACAACATACCGCAAAAGCGAAGTACTCCGTACGCAGACATAGTTACGAGCGAATATTGCTTGCTGTTGCCTCTGAATCGAAATGGTACCGTATGTATACAAACTCGTTTATTTATACGAACGATTATCTCGCAATCGCGCAATTGATCTCAAAAATGCTATTTTGTAATTATACATTTCGATAATACGGATCACACAATCAGTACGATAATGTCTGTTAGAGAGCACTCGAGTAGTTGCGACCATCGACCTCAACGTGAACGGAACGTATGATGATGCTGACCATCGATGCAACATATGGAACGCTGAGATATAGCGAACCCTAACGTCACAAACGCAATACCGTTTGTTTTGACTGCGCGCTTGAAGAAAGAAGTGAACAGTGCGGTGCGATCACCTTACGCGCGTTGAAGTATCGCGTGGAGCGTATAGCGTAGGTTCCGTAATATATATATCGGGAGTCCATCCGATACCGCGATGCCCACGAGAACGGTGAAATCGTTGAGAACTCTTAGTTCTATAATCCTATGCGATAATTTGAACAAATGGAGCGACGTGTCGCGAGTGGAATTGCCGTGTCAAGCGATAATCGAATTTACAAGGTATGGAAAATGTACAAATTGCAATTTGCAAACAACGAATCGTGCGATTATTACCCACGCGTTACATGGATTGCGCGTGTATGTTTGCCATCCGATTCGTACAATATCGCAAACCTGACATCCACGGATATCGCAATGCTGCGCGCTACCTTAGAATTTCATGACCGAGCGTGGACGCGTACGGACGAGTGCGAGATGAACGCCTTGAAAAGGTGTTCGAACGAAAATGTGTTTGTTCCATGGGGCGATTACAGAGGATTGTACGTAGAGATCAGATGTTACAAGGCTTGCGTGAAACTGTGCGCGTCGAACGACATCAGATTCTTTGTAACGATGAGAGTATGTTGGATATGCGCCATTGATATTTCGTGCGCGTACGTACATACAACGTTTGTAGAGTATATAAATGTTCAACCTGTAATGGAACGCGACGCATCGAAACATTACGTACGCAATTGTCTCATGTGGTGCGACAATTGCAAGATAACTCCGTTATTTTCAGCTACAGTCAGTCAAGTAAGAGCGTGGTCGACTTTACCGAAAGGTAATAAAAGATTTCGCTCTAATTCCTTCGTGATCCTATAGA
>QVNW01002201.1:0-24860 GCA_014825475.1 Pseudomyrmex flavicornis
TGCAAATATACTGCTAAGATGATTCGCCATATCGTTATTGTTTTGCCGAAATAGTATTTGGAAATTAATTTTGCAAACAACTACAAATAATTTATAAAAAATCAATATTTTTACATCTATTTCTTAAAATATGTCTATATAATTGCACATCACAATTTTAGTGCAAGATTCGTCACATAATTTTATACATGTTTTCCTATCAGGGTATAAAACAGAATCATCTTGTAACGATAATCTTACAGTCAATTATTCTGCACCAATTTACAATTTCACGCTGCTGGAAAAGACATTCAATCACGGAACGAAGTTGATTCGACCGCGATCGTACGTTTACCTATTATTTCCACAGATTTTGTTCACATATCAACGAATGCGCATATTTTGTCCGCGTGCCACGAAGAACTATGCATGACTTGCCAAGCTAAATTAGAATACCGAGCGACGATTCTTTTTTTCTTTCTTCCTAACGCTCCCGGTCGGTTACAGGAACCGAAGTGACATTGACTAATGAGCTCGCATCGGGCATTCACAGGCACATGCAAATGCGTTCTCTGCTACGTCGCGCGAATCATAATCCGCGCGCGGTCGTTTACGGCCGGTAATTTGACGTGCGACGAGCCACAATAGGGCAAGCGCGCGATATCTTCACGCTGCCAAGAGGCACTTTACCAAGCAGTCATAACTGAATTTCAAATCCCGAAAAATACTTCCTCGAACTTTGAAATTTAAAAAAATTTTAATTTAATCAATCAAAAAGTTTTTGTTACAAAAATAGAGAAAACAAATGTCGTATCGCGTCTAAGAGAAATTAATTTAATTAGCGCCTTAGTATTTTCAAGTACTGTCAGTATCAAAGGGAACATTTTAAGTTGATTTTAAATACAACAGTGTTGAGTCAAGAAATAATGATATTCATTATGCGTGTAATGCGATATTCGAGACCGCGTCTTTCTCATCTTTTGCTCTTCCGTGAGTTTCTGCATTATAATCAATTCTTAAAGTTTTACAAAGAATATTCTCGAGCAAGTTTTTTTCCGGCAGAAAATAATTTTTTCTCGTGTTTTGAGAAAAATAGCAACTTATTTTTACAGGCACTTCGTCTTTGTATTTTTGGTTTTTGTTTTTTTGTTTTCTGTTTTTGTTTTGTTACACTTTCGCGTTTCTTTGTTAAAGAGTTGAAGGATAGTTACGATGAATGTAAACGAGGTAGCGCAAGAAAGTAATACTTAGTTATGAGTTCGCGGTACTATTTGCTAACAAAATGTACGTGCGCGAGATATATGCGTAATTCCGCTCGCGGGGGAAAAAAGGATTGGAGCTCCGCAGAGCGAGCAACACCGTGTTGCTTTTTTGCCGCTTTCCGCGAGAGCAGCATAAGCGTCTAGCAAGCAGTATAAAACTTCCTCTTTTAACGTCTCTCGAGTCGCGTGCGACTTTTCGCCAGAAATGTTATTTCGCCATTGCGGCCTCGGTGAAAAGATTTGACAATTCTCGGAAAAGAACGAGCATTTATACACGTGTACTGGGACTGACTCGCGACCATTCGCAAAAATCTAATGGCGCGACGCGAATCCCGTAACTGAACCACGAAGCTTGCGCCACACATTTTTCGAATCCCGGAGCGAATTCTCAAGAGAGGCGAGTCAGCGCTTTTCTCGCGTAATCGATGCTCACACGGAATAATTATTGTGAGCATATATATTTCGTTGCGCGCGCGAGTCTCTCTGTGTAAACAAACAGATAAACTCGCGGAGAAAGATTTCGGATTATACAACGAGGGCGGAAATTTCAGTTCACGCTCGAAGGGATAACGTCGTCATGCTTAAAGTATGTTTCCTTCTTGATGCAGGCTTGGTAATTCTCGTCGACAGTTTCCACAACAGTTTCTTTCGCCATTCTTCACAACACTGACTGTTCTTTCCTCGGGAAAGAGAGTGCCCATTAAAAATGTCGGGTAAAATTCAGTACGAATTTTGTCCGTCGAGCTGAAGGCAAGATTCGCGACGACGTCATTCTGTCGCCGGGCTCGCTGATGCTGCTGCTGCTGCTGCTGCTGCCGTCGAGTCACTTCGAACCTTCTCGCAATAAAATAACTTCTCCTCAGAAAGAGAGAGAAGCGTTCCTGCGCTCATTATACGCCATTGTGTAGCAAGCTGCAGATAAATCCTCCACTGAACACGTTATTGCACGGCCCGTAATATCAGTTTTTCTCGCTACTTTTCAAGTCGCAAGGATTGCAACGCTATGTGAATCGCCGTCGGCTGCACTTCTCCGGAAAAAGAAACGCTCATATAATTCCACCGTTTAAATCTCAGTGGTTTTACCTATCTCTTTCTTATAATGGATTTCGTACTTTTTACTCTTATATTCGCAATGTTAACTCGACTGTCAGTTTATTCGGTGATCTATTTGCAAATACAAGATGGACGCGTTGCGCACAGGCGAAGCGTATATTTTAATATACATTTCGCATCAAAACTTGATTCCATATCTCAAACAGAATTAATATTTCTCACTTAAATTTATAACACACGAAATGTAAAATGTGTGTGAAATATTTGTGTTATTCATCAGAGATATGTGATACGCAACTGTATATTTGAATGAGCGATTCCTATTCTATAAATGAGTGAGAGTAGTTTTACCAAAACAACGAGAGACATGTTGGACATTGCTAAATTATTATATGCGGTCAAAACCAAGAAAAATTTCCAGCACTTAAGAAAATTAATCAGGTGAAAAGGGGAATGAAATATCTACCTTTGAAAGATGTTTTAATTTTTACTTTGTTATTATATATTAAGTATTTCGATTAGTTTTGAAAGATTTTTTGAAAAAAAAACGTTTATTTTAAAAAGACGTTAAATTACATTTTTTATTCAAAATATTTTCCATCGCCAGCTATAACTTTTCGCATTTTTCTGGCAATAAGTAAATTCGGCAAAAAAAAATGTTTGTCCTTTGAAGCAATCTATTCATCGAGCTATTTTTTTTTTTATTTCTTCATATGTTTTGAAGAGTTGATCAGCAAGACCGTGCTGCATCTTTCGCTGATTAGGTGACCAGCATTTCGAAATAATCAGAGATAATTTGAAAAAGTCTGGTGAATGCGCGGCGTGTGGTAAGACCACCATTAAAGTGCTGATAACATATCTTTGTCGTGCATATCTTTATTGTCGTGCAACAAAATCACTTTGCGTTTTACTTGAGTTATTATTAAACGTTTCTGATTTAAGGTAGTTCTATTACGTAGGGCCGAATTTCGTGAGTGCTAAAAGGGAGCTATTAAAATTTACAAGAAAAAAACGCGTGTGCATGACTAAGAATATAATTATTAATGAAATAAAATAAATTAGTTGTAAAAAAATATTTTATAAATGAAGAACGACAATTTAAGGTAGTTCTATCACGTAGGGCCGGATTTTGTGGACGCTAAAAGAGAGTTTTCTATCACATCTATCACTTTAGATCAATTTATTAAACCGAAATGGTCGGTAACGTTATTATTTTTTTTTTAATGTCTACTTTTTAGACAGTTTTAAGATATATTTAGTAGTATGGAAAAGATCTCAAGTCTATAAGTTAAAGAAATACGAACACAAAGAATTTGCGTATACCACATATGTCAATGTTTTATACCTGTGTTCACTGTTTTTTTATTTTAACAAAATGAAGATTGGTTTCAGACAATATTATATAAAAAATTGGAATTTATGTCAGAACTTTTGTCTCGTGATAGAACTACCTTAAAGTACGATTCATATCAATTATTGTTGTTGATAACGCTCAGCAGTGTTTGTTTAAGTTGGTTTCAGCAGAGCTCATACAACGCCTTTCATATCCCAAATGCACAACAAAATCTTATTTCCGTGGATGTTGCATTTTGCAACAGTTGATGTCGATCGTTTGCCTACCTACGATTTTTTACGCTTAAGATTATCATAATAGATCTATTGTTTTATCGCCAGATATAATTTGATACAAAAACTATTTCTTTTTGTAACGAGAAAGCAATGAAGTGCAAATGGTTAAACGATTTTGAGTAGCCAATTCAGACAATACATGTAGAATTCATTTGCCTTCTTTTTGAATGTATGATCAGAAATGATTGATTTATCAACATTTAATTCTTCAAACGTTTGAATTGAGTTTTCATCTAATAATGTCTGCAATTCGGCATCTTCAAACTTTTTTAGTTAAACGTTCGTTCAAATCAAAATTATCACTTTCGAATTATTAAAACCAGTACTTATATATTTTAACTGAAGGAGCAGACTCAGAATAAATTTTTGAGATAAATCGATAAGCTTCGGTAGCCGTTTTCTACAAATCAAAGCAGTAAAGTACTAAAGTACGAAAATGCTCTTTATCACGTCCCATTTTTAATCGCACTAGACAGTGTGATCATGTTTACGATTACAAGAACATGTGTCAAATTATTTATAGAAATGTCCAAGGTTTGAAATAACGTACCAATTTTCAAAATATCTCTAGTAGATTTGTAGCTACAACCATGTATAATGAGCTTCAAAACGAACAAAAACATGTAATAATACGTAACAAGACTATCTAATACATTCCTATTGCTTTGAATGCAACTAAAGAAAAAATAACAACTAACTACCGAGCTTATTGCGCTGTTATCACATATTTTCTTTATAACCTAAAACTCGCTGTTTTTGATATTTTAATAATTATTTTCTTTTTTAGTTGCGTAGAAAAATCCCTTTATTTTTATTGCAATGGATTTCTAAGTTCATCTATTGATCTATCATCAGTATAAATTTTCTCAAATAGCTATATCATTTTCATCCTACTTTTTTTTCTATAAAATATGAACTCTATAAGAACATATGTTAAAAGTCTGAAATTATTGAGTTTTCAATAACAATTTTCTCGAAAATTTTTCCATAAAACAAATATTGAAAAAGTGTAAAACTTTATTTTATGATTAGGAACAAGATTCTCAAGCTTCAAAAATTTTGAAATTTGAGAATCTCTTATCATGATTTAGATATATCCCAAATTTTTTCAAGTGAGCACATGTATGAATTTACATTCTAAATTGATGTAAAGAACCTTTGAGAGAAAGAGCGATAATCTTGTGAATGTAGATAATAAAGCAAACAATAAAAACAATATGATTGTTCGGGACATTTTAATCATTATTTTTTGATCATCTTCAGTTTTTTTACAAAAAAGTAAAATTTGTTTATAAAAAATATGAAGTAAAATATTAATATTAATTAATTGATTGTAAAAACAAAAAAACAAAGGAACAAATATCTTCTTTCTTCTAATTTTTTTTTTATGTCACTTTTCAAAATCATCTCATGCAATCAAAAATATATAGCAGTTTATTTACCGCAGGTGTACACAACTTTGAGATAGGTCTTGCTCTCTGGTCTGCAAGGATCTGCTTTGCCAAACGTTGTGTTGCTAGCCACCACCATACATCGTCGTTTACCGTGGCATAAGTTTATTAAGGTTTCCGTAGCGAAGTCTATCGAGCAAGCTGCAAATAATATAATAACATCATTATAATAAATTACACATATATAAAAAAAAAAGATAAATAAAAAAGTTTAATTTTTGAACTACTCTCTGAAAATATTTTGTGTAAAAATATGACGAAAGTAACGGAAATTGTATATTTCACGGTAATAATGAAAGCACAAATGTGATTCACTCACTACGCGTTCAGGTTAACGTAAAAATATAAAATTCTTTAAAAAGTTGCTCGTGTATTTTAAGATCCATGTATTTAGATTCAATTACGCAGAAATTAACATAAACATTGGACGCAATCTGAGAATATAATTATTTTTCCGGTCTGATAAAAATACGAAGCTCGTTCGAAACGAAGTTGCATTTTAATATCTGAGAAACTCGGCGAAATTTCTATTACAATCGTCTGCAAACGGAAGGAAATATCACGCGCTTTTTTCTCTATTGCGAAGAAATGAATAAAACGACGACTCGATAATGTACACGACAATCGCAATGGGAAAAGACTGTAAAGTTATGGATTTGACTTTATGCGGAACGACAGAGGAGAGAAGGAGGCCACGAGAAGCAGGAAGTCCCCGGAGTTTCCGATACTCTTTTGTGCGGGGAAAACGTACGTTCCGCTCACATCAACGAGCGAGACGCGACGACGCAGCGCGTATTCTAGAGGGATGTCGAGGAGGCTGTGAGGCATTCATAGCGAGAGAACACGAAAAAGCATTACAATGTTGGCGCCACTCAGCTGATTTTGTTCCTTATTGTCACGCTCACAAGCGGTGAGCAATCGCGAAGCAACAACCTCTCTCTCAGCGCAAAGAGTAACTGGCTTCAGTCGACGGACGATCACCGGAAAAGTCAACCAGCACGGAGAGCGAGGATTTATTCGATTATCGAGAACAGAGTCGAGCTATTCGAAGAGCAGCGAAATTTCTTTTGCTTGCAAAAAGTCTGTTAAGCACCGAAAATAAAATCAAACCAAAATAACAATCAGATAAATAAACCTAAAAGATAATCTCACTTATTATTAAGATGTTATTATATTTATTATTATAAATTACTGTTTACTCTCGACACAACCGACCTTTGTTCTGTTCCATTGTTTTTAATTACGTGTCTGTGGAAAATTATTGTTAAATTTTAACTCTTATATTTTTCTGTCAATATTTATTTAATCATATTGAGATAAATGTATTTTATTTACTTAGATATCGAAAATTTGAGATATCATCGTACATCTTCGATATCGACAATAATAAATAATAAATGACTATGCAATTCGAGCGCGTTGCGTCAGTGAATAAGAATCTTCTTAATAGCGTGAACACAATAATAATAACATTTTCAAAGAGCTAAAGTGAGAGACAGCAGCGTCGGGATAGCGTTTCATGATGATCAGAAGTCCGACAATGGCGGCCCATTTTCGTTTATGTGTTTCTACTGCAGCGAGACTCCGTGAGAGAGACGTGTGCTTTGTAGAAACCGATTGATTGGACGAGACAAAAAGTCATCGTGGAAACGCGAACGGGGCACTCATCCACGAGTTAAAAGAATTTACTTTGAAAAGTTAAATAAAACCACGCCTGAGAAGCGAGTTCGTTCCCCCGTTCATCTTAAATTAAACGAAGTGGTCTCTGCATCCTCCCTTTTTTTTCCTCGCGACGCGCAAAGACAAATAACAAGCTTTCCCGATATCAAACGTCATATTTGATGCGCAAACGTGCATTTCTTTCTTATCGCTGAATTATCCTCATTTTTCTCGAGAAACGACAACACAATTGTCCTTCCATTTCCAATTCGCATACTACGGGAAAGAGGAGAGGAAAACCCACTTTAATTTTCTCTTCTCACATCGTACGCGAACTTCATCCGAAACTTCGGTGACCACGAAACTAAGAGAATCGCCAAGTATGACAATAAAGTAGGACAAACATCGACTCGAGTTTTTCTTTCCCGAAATCTTCGTCCTTCTTCATCGGCAAACAGAAAATAAAAAAAGGAAAAAGAAAAGAGAGTCCGGCCGGGACTTCCCGTCGATCGATCTTCGTGTATCGCCACTATCGCCAGGAGCGAAAGGATCGTCGGTAGATTCTTGCGACTCGCCGCGCGGGGATCGATCTTTCGCTCGAGATTTATATCCGACGATGCTATATAAGACGAATGCCATTACTTTAATGACACGCGACATTTACGCCCGTAAATACTTAACGTCGACTATAACTCCGAAGAGTCTTTGTGTTATTATTTTCCGCGAGGTAAACGACGCACGCACTCGAAACGACGTGGTATAAAACTGAAGATGATATCGGGAACAGGAAGGAGGATCGCGAAAGTTCGCGACGTGTTGAAGCCCGAGTTTATGTCCGATTATTACTTTCTGCTCGAATAACAAGTGATAGTATAACGTGTCGAGCAGATGACGAGGATCGCGAATGTTACGTATAATCGATATTAAATTAAAAAAAAAAAAAAACGATGAAAAAAGAGACAAAATGACCTGTGTTGTAATCAACACGGGGGGGAGGGGGAAAGTATCGTCGCGCGCATTAAACTCGACAACGTTAATACTTACTCTCCTCCATGACGCCTCGCGGCTGTGGACACTGCACGGACTCGTATTGCGTTCTACCGAAGGACGCGCTGAAAATCGCCACCCTGTAGCCGGGATTGCAAACGAGATTGATGGCGTCGTTCTCGCAGGCAACCTTACTCCTGAACTCATCTGAAAACCACAAAGGCGGCTTTTAATAAAGCAGTCGTCTCTCGCCGCGTCACGCGCGAAATGCAGTTATGTTCATGCGACGACGACGCTTCATGAAGTATACTTTATTAGCAAGCGACCGGGTTCGTCCTGTCGCTTCGTCGCCTTATCGCATAAGAGAGACGGAAGAGAGGAGGAAAGAAGAAAAACTTTTCAGCTGTTGGGACTTTGCGACAAATCGTAAATTCCGCGACTCGAACTTCGTGAAAGACGCTTTTTACGAACAGGCGTTTTCCCTCGGGGGTGAAACAGGCGCTGTCTGCTTGTCTCGTTACGACACATTGCATTCGCGAATTTCAATGAACCGGAATGGCTTGCAGCTGCCGATAATACGTTTTTGCGTCCTTCGCGGCGCAGAGATCGCGTCGGAAAGTTTCTTGCGCCGGACGCAGTTTCCGACGACCTTACGGATTGTCGGATTACTACTGTCTTTGCGCGCTAATGTGTCTAACCGCTCGTTTTCTGATGTACGACGCCAAATTGAGAAATATCAGTCTTCCACGAATTAATTGATTAAATATTTATCTTGTGTAGTTTTTCACACACAAGCGATACATTTTGTACGATGTAATTAGTTCTCCTCGTTGATTAACGTCAGAGAAAGCAATCACGAGCGGGAAACTACAGTGTTTGAACTTGTTAAATCAGTGGAAATTATTTGTTTTCGTACGGAATGCAAATTGAGCACATTATCGAACGAAATCTACACACGTTTGATGAAAATTGTCCAGATATTTGAGTTTTTAGTAAAATTGCGGTGTATAATTTTTCCACAATTTAGAATGAATGTTGTAAAGCAGAAATGTTTGTTACTTTCCGCATTCCCGCAATAGTTCCGCGTACAATTCGAAAATGGAGAGCGCGGGTTAAACTACAGTGATAGGAAAGACCGGAGCACAAAATGACATCTAAAATAAATTTAAGAAAAAACAAAACAAAATGTAGGCAATATTGTGTAATATTGTATATATTGTATAATAGTTATTCTTTAACTTTAAAAAGAAAAGATTTTAATATATCTTTGTACAAAGAAAGTTAGTGCTAAACACGATTGAGCAAATTTGTCAACTTAGGTTGTCATATATCTCTTATATAAAAGAAGTTATAAAGTTTATGTTTTATTACAGTTAGTAAGAAATTAAGAAATTATACATCATAACACATCAAGTATAACTACTCCTAAAACATTAATAATCTATGAAAAAAACAATTTTTCAAGACTTTTATAAACGGGTTTTCAAGCAAATTAATGTTCTTTTGAGCATAGATGATACTTCAATGTAAGAAATAATAATGAGTTTCAGAAATGTTGTATTTATTTGACGTAACGCGTGAAACGGTGATTACTTTTACGCGCATACTCATGGTGTGACAACTAATTCTTATTTGAGTCAACCCAAATGTTCATTTTTAATAAAAAATATGGTAATTATTTAGATTAGGAGTTTCCTCACTCCTTTTTATTTTTAATGAGCTTCAAATATGTTGTTAAAGACGTTATTCTGAACAACTTTTCTCTATACATGTTACCGCCGCTCGGCCTTAGTTTCCGAAATATTCGCAAAAACCTTCAGGTAAATTTATGGTACGATTATACTTCATTCTGGTAATTAAGATCTTCGGTGCTAATACATGATGTCTTATACGCAAATATTAGTAAAGCGTACATAGGGACCCTATGTGTATACGTAGAAACAGTGTGTTCCGTCTCCCCTACGGGGGGGCTCCACTATCCAAAAAAACTAAACACATTATAGTTGAATTGAACCTCGCTTTGCGTTGAAAGGTACTTTCCACATAAAGCGAGGTTGAATCCCAAATCTATCTGTCTAGTTTTTTGGATAATGAAGTTACCCCGTAGGGAAGGCGGCACTGTTTCTACGCATACAATTTCCACGAGAAGCGACATTCCACATGTCCCTTTGTGCGTTCTTCTACCTAAGCACTTAGACAAAGCCTTCTCCCTTCCTACACGTGTCATACAACATATTTACTTCAGAAATCAACCTATTATAATTGTTATAAGATAAAATTGCGATCAAAAATTTTTAAACTAATAGAATAACTGAAACTAGAAGTAAAAAAATACCTACTTACTATGTCCAATTTTACAAAAGTGCTTGGAAATATCACAAACTATATTTTTAATATAAAAAAAAAAAAAAAGCTATTTCGCGTACACGTGAGTAGTATGTAACTTCCATTATAAAGAAGAATAATTTCTTGTATTTAATTAAGATATTAACTGCGTGATAACTACCTCAGTCTGACATCTAGTCCCGGTCTCCACTATATGTCTATCATTGCCATCTCTCAGTTACCAAAACTGTTAATATAATATCTCTTTTTTCAAATAATTTTTATTCTAAAATTGTTTTGATTTATCAATAAAATGAAAATTATTTTTAAAAGGATAAATTATTTTAGCAACTTTGTATACAATCGAAAAAATAATTTCCTTTTCTAAATGATTTTTATATATTCTATTACTTTATTACTATTTCGAACATTTAATAGAATAAGAATTGTTTTCAAACTGGAGAAATCATTTAAGCAGCTTTCAAAAATCGGCTCATAAGTTAAAATATTTCCGCTATAAAACCTTTGAGATAAAAGTCTCTTTTTCTCTCTATCTTCCTTAGCTCTCGTAAACTTGCAATTAAACGTATCATGAAACGCAGGGCTTCGTTGCGGCTATTTGGCGATAAAAATTCTAAGCGCGCTACGTGAGCGCGTTGAACTCGCTCACGTCGAGTGCAGCGAAATACACCGTGTGTGGTAACTCGTTGATGTATCGTTGTTTCGTTGCGGAAGAACAACTTTGACCGTAACCTCGCGATCCCACGCCAAGCAACATCTTTTCATACCGCGCGGCCATGTTTCTTACCCACGCACGGAAGTCGGCGGGCGCACTTATGCTTGAGATAAAGTGTTATGCCCTGCTTTATTGAGTTGGCAATTTACGGTGGTGGTTGCTGTCGGTTGTTGGCTTTCGAACTTCTTTTTCCAACAGAGGTCAATGGCCACGTTCGCCCGGACGATTTAAGGCGAAATTACGTGCAGTGTGAGCAGCGCGAGCGTTATTCGACGCGATAGCTTCCGCCACGAAAACACCAAAATCGGTTTAAACGCTATCAGCCAGCCGTAACAAATCCGCGACTAGTGTTGTCTTTCGCACCGTCACAAACTACTGCTCTGACTCGTTTTTTTTTTTTTGCTTCCATTTTCTTTCTAACCTGTATATTTCCACTTTTCCCGACAAAAATATATTGCGTTTTCTTTTTTCGCTGTTTTGATTTATACACGTCTTTCGGTTCACTGCATGTGTGTACAAACAGGAAAGAGTTTCAACAAGAGCAGATGTAATCTTTTTCATAAGTGCAACTATACGGATAACTAATTGTATGTTGTTTCTCGTGAAATATGACAGTATAAGGAAAACGGCCAATACGAGATAGAACCAGATGTTCGGATTAAAAACTTCAGTCTGTCAATTGTTGCCTGGGTGTTAGCTTTGTCGCGCGGTGCTTGATATCGAGTTTGTGACCAACTTGATTAACTTTAGGTACCTGGACATGAGTAGCTACTAATGACTGAGTTCTTCCTGTTCTTTCTTTAATTCAGACACTGAAGAAGATCCAGAGATCGAAACGTTCGTAATTTAACTTTTGAATAAAGAAGTTTTTTAACCCGAACATCTGGTTCTATCTCGTATTGGCCGTTTCCTTATAATGTACGGAAAACCTTTTGTGTCTTTTTTTTCGGTAAATTTAAATATAAAAAGGCCAAGAACGTAGATAGATATGTTTTATACAATTTTAAATAACGGTCTAATTTCATAAACATTTGTTAAGTGTAAATGTATATACGCAAATGTAATGCATTTCAATAATTTTAAACTAAGAAAGAATATATGGTCTTATGAGCCGTTCGCAGGGTGTTGTGCGGAAATATACGTATATATATATACAACGTATATATATATATATATATATACATATATATATGTTCACATGTAAATTTACACGTAAGTTTTTTAATTGAGATTTCAATTCCTAAAATTCACATAAGATGCTATTTTTGCATCTCATACGTGAGAGACCCCGAATATCCCCCCAATTAATTTTAAAATATTGCGAAAAAATATTGTTTTTTATCGTGGCCATCAACGTGTTAATTCGAATTCTCTACGTCTATTAATTTACGCGTTAAAATATATTTTGCACGTATATTCAGCGTCATAGTTCTCAGTCTTTCTTGATTTAGTTTGTACTATATATTTTGTTATTATGTAGGATTGTAGTACGTTTATATATTTAGATGTAACATTTCTTATTTTACTGTAGTTTACACAATAAAAATATTTTATATATAAATTCTTTTATAAATAAAACAAGGTGCTTTAGATTACAGTAATAATTATCTCTTTTCCTATCTCTTTCATACTTTATTCGTGCCAACTAACATGTCATGTAAGATAACTACTTCTGCTGGTTACATACATATATAACGCGTTTCATTATAAATCCAATTACGATCCCGAGTTTATCTCCTTTAGCCATAATGAAAGATAATATATCGTCGTATCGCAAAAAGACAACTTTACAGTGGAGACAGTCCATTCTTCTCGAGACGGTGTAATCTCCACGTTGTCAGCATCACATTATATCGGCTCGTCTCCAAGATTTTTTCTATGTAAGAGCGTCTATAGCGCTGTTACCGCCGGCCATGTTGCACGCAAGACAAAAATCGCCATGCGATATCTGGTCATGGTGGGTCTCTCGAGGCTCGTCTTCCACGTAGAAAAGGGCCAGCTCTTTCCGCCGGACGTATCAAAGACCTAAGCGTCAATGGCCCGTGAAATTTCACCCGGAAGAGCGAATCGGTGGTACACGCGACTGAGAGCACGTGGAACTTCCTTATTGCAGAGAGAGAGAGAGAGAGAGAGAGAGAGAGAGAGAGAGAGAGAGAGAGAGAGAGAGAGAGAGAGAAAGAGAAAAAGAAGGGAAAAAAAGTGAAGGGAGAACAAGGGAAAGGAGAAGGAAAGAGAAAGGAAAGAAAGAAGAGAAAGAGAGAGAGAAGGGTAATTCTCTCAACAGCGGACCACTTGAAGCGACAATGGAGCCAGCTCCTCGCTTTTTCAGCAAAAGGCCGAGAGAGTTCGATCGACCTACTTTTCCGACATCGATGGAATCTCTCTCTAGTTTCCACGTATGTTCTTGTGCACTTTGGGTGTACAGAAGGGAAAACGCGGAGCAGAAATACGTGCCCTCGCTCGTCTCCGCCTCGACGGTACCTGGCGCGGTTCGTACACGCCGACGAATGGAATTCTTTTCTAGGTACGCCCAGTCCTTTTTCGAGCACTCCATCGACGCGGCGGCGGCAGCGGCGCGGACGAGAATGACACGAAAGAGGAATACGTGTTGAGGGTAACCGATAAAGCAAAGGAGCTGATAAGGACGATCTTATATTAGATTCTGGCTGTAGATGGATCGCGTGTTGCGCGTAATAATGACTCGAGAGAAAGCAGCGCGGGTTTGAGTTAGACAAGTAATATACCGCAGGAAAAATGACCAGCACAACTGATAAGTTATTAAGTCACGAAGAATGAGCAACTTTTTCTGTATCTATCTACAATTAATGAAACACAACGCGAGTAAGAAAAAGTGATAAAAAGTACACCGTCATTTAAAAATAAGATAATGGACGCTAAAAAGGAGGATGGATATCTGAAAATATATGTCAATCATTAACGTGCGTGAATACTCTCCGATTGCAATTTGACTGTTCATTATACGTGCGTCGTCAATTTCATTGCGCGACGATGAAACATGAAGCAACCTCGTTTACTCCTCATTACATTGATCGTCAGTCGGAAAAGTGAGGCAAAAATCAATTATACGCGTTACGCAAGCACGTATATGTATACACGGCCCACGGCTTATTTGTACGTGTATGGCGGTGCAATAAGTGGCACGTGTTGTCGTCGGATAGATTTGCAAGCGGCGCGTGAGGTGTCGGCTGGCTTTAGCACGTAACGCGACATGTGTAATACGTAATCGTCCGCTGATATATTACAGAGGACAACCGCGTTAGCCACGTACGAGCGTCACCCCAGCGCATAAACGTTCTGTTTTTGAATATACGCTCCCGCGGATATAAATACGCGGGACAAATTCACGTTTTAATGAAACGCGCAGGATTGAGTTTTGTAAATAATTCTATTCTCTCTCTCTTCCTCCCTTCCCCCACTCTCTTTCTCTTCCTCTTCCTCTGTCTCTTTCTGTTGTTTGATAAAATTGTGCACTTTGTATAAGTATTGAATATCTATAACATTCACACGTGTCATGTACGGTTTACAATTACGCTACGGTCAAAGAACTTTGAAAATGTATTTTCATATGTAATATTAATTAATATGTAGAAATAAATACAGTTACGGAATAACAAAAACAATTTTCTTGTCCGAAATTTCAGAATAATTATTGTGTGAAATGTGAGTAGGAGAAAGAGTTGACAAATGCGTACTGGTTACATAAATCGTATCTCTTTAATTTCTTCGTAATTATTGAATATAAGCAATATTTTTAATTATCTATATATTGAGCAGTTAAAAATATAACAAAAAATTGACCGATTACATACCGTTCAATAATTTAACACTGCAGTTGTATACATTCTGTGTGTTGATAAAAGTTGTATGTTTATAAAAGTTTATTGTAGAATGTTTCACATAAATATTTTACAATGAGTGTGAAAATTTATTCAATATTAATATAAAAATTATCAAGATTCTTCGAAATCGTATCACATACTTCAACATTTTCTCTAAAAAACTTATACGATTTCTGTACAAATGCTTCATCTTTAGTACATGCTAGAGATTTTAAGTACTGGCAGTAACTATACTATCAAAACATAATGCTACTTTATTAATAAATAAATGTCAGACATAGAAATTAGAAAAAAAGATTACGTGGCTAATTTATTTAAATACACCGTCATAGAGCGTAAAAATACGATAATGTATAATACATAATAAATACTAAAAACATATATAATATAACTATGTATATCTTGGATGGCATAAAAGTTTAAAAGACTGTAATTTAAATAAGATATGATTTAAGCAACTTTTACACTATAGAAAAGCTTATAACAAAGGCTTATAACAAAGTTCTTTGTATACCCTTGGCAAGAAATAAAATATGCAATATTATTATAGTATACACTTCAAGCTACAATTTCTGACAATTTGCGTACAAATTAGTTTCAAATAGAAGAGATATAAAAGTAATTATTTACAAAGTGGGCCTCCTCACCGATTTTAATAATTTTGAAATATGTTGTTAAGGAACGTCATTCTGAACAACTTTTCCTTATACTTTTCCTTTCCTCGTACATATGATCGCTCGGCATTTTCGAGTTATACACAAAAGAAGTTTCATAAATTAATCCTTGTTTTCCAACACCGTTCGATTTATGAAATAAATATTGTTGTTTGTATTACACATTATCGTACAAATATAGGCAAGGAAGGAGCTCCGACACTTCTCCTGCATTCCCCCGAAAAACCTAATTTAACTCAATTTGTGTTATTACGATATCATTAATGTCACGATGCATAATGTACGTTACTATATCGCAGTAACATTTTAGAAATTGAGTTAAGTTTCTTTTGGTCAAAGTGCAGGAAGAGAGGCAAAGCTATTCTTCCTGTGAGGGAAGGGGCGAAGCTCCCTCCGCTTACGACCGAACAACACGTTTACAACACGAACAAAAAACCAACATAAAAATGAAGTGTAATCGTAAAATAAATTTAACTAAAGTTTTTTGTGAATATTTTGAAAACTAAAGTCAAGCGGCGGTCATATATATAAGAAAAAGTTGTTCATAATGACGTCTTTAATAACATATTTCAAGGTCATTAAAATCTGAGAAGGTCTACTTTATAAATAATTACCGATATAAAAGATTCAGATAAAAAAAAAAATTATTTTCCCTTATACTAAAAATTTGTCCGAATTTATAACACGCGTTTATAGGCAACGACTTTTTATCTGGATATAAATGTTTCAATAGACTTAACAAATTAATTCATAAGGACAATACTAATCATAATTTCAATATAAATAAATAAAACAGCTCTTAAGAAATTAGAATTAGGATTTAAGGCAAATAAAAGCCTTTATACGGAATCTTTGTGTATCAATTTTATATTTGTTTATTATTCTACAAAACGTTTCGATCCGTCGGATAAGACATCTAGCGAATAAGACAGATTCTAGTATACCACGTTCTTTTTGGGTAAGTCCCAGATGCGCACAGAAAGAAACGGACACGGCAAGATGTGTCAATCGGACAGTAAGAAACGAACACACGACGGACTCAATCAGACACAGTTGCAAACGGACACAGTTCCAATCGGACACAATCGCAATCGGACACAGTCCCAATTGGACACAGTTTCAATCGGACACAAGACAGTGTTAATCGGACATATTAAATCGAGATTGTTTCTTTTATGAGTTTTTTTTTGTTCGTGTTGTAAGCGTGTAGGCAGGGGAGACTGTGCCCCTCCCCCTGAACCTGCCCAAACAAAAACCTAACCTAACCCTAACCTGTGTTACTACAATATCAATAGGAATGAATGAGATTTTTGCGAAGAAGGTGCAGGAAGAGAAGATTAGGTTAAGTTAGGTTTTTGGGGACTACACACTTACACCACGAACAAAAAAAATATGAAAGAAATAAAGTAAATGTATCTTAAATAAGGTCAATATGAATAGTCTTGATTTAATATTAATGTATCCGTTTGCGACTGTGTCTGATTGCGACTGTGTCCGATTGAGTCTGTCGTGTGTCCGTTTCTTATTGTGTCCGATTGATACATTCTGCCGTTTGATTCTGTGCGCATCTGGGTTCTCCCCGTTCTTTTTTCGGTTTTGTCACTGAAAAAGATCCCAACGACGCATCGAAACGTTTGGTAGAATAATAAACAAATATAAAATTTATACGCCAGAGATTCTGTATATAGACTCTTACATATTTGTCTCGAATCCTAATTCAATATAAATGTTGTTTACAAAAAAATCAATTATACCGATTGTTCTACGTCTTATGTTGAAAACAGACTAGAAAAGGTAACTAAAACAACACTAAAGACAGAACACATGAACATCGCAAATCTCAATTGTTTGTGGTTTCGAAACACAAATTAGATCTTAATCATTCTTTTAATTAGAAAGATGTTTAAAGTTTGGATCATAAACCGAAGTTTTAAAAGATTGATTTCGGAAATACTTCATATAAAAGAACAGTCACATGGTTTAAATTCAATGAATGATATAGATTTGCTTGACACTTCATATTTTGATTTATTAAATAAGATGAAACATCTTTTTTTATTGGAAACAATTGTATATGTTAGCTCTTGAAAAGTTGGCCAGTATACTTTGTAAATTCGTGATGTGTGATGTGTTCTTGTCCTCTGGTGTTTATTAGCAGCGACGTAATGTTTCACATTATGAGTGCACTGTGATCATGCTACTAATTTTTAATAATATTTATTTTTGATCAGATTTATTTATTTGAAAGTTTTTTAGTATTGTTTGCGTGTGCTGTAAATTTCTTGTATTATACATTGCAGTCTGTACACTGATGAAAATAAAAGATTCATATAAAAGGATCGAAACGCATCTGTCCAAATATCTTTTTTCATCATTTCACAAGCTCATTCAATTGTTATCTTTGATTGAATTACGAAGATGCTGAAGCGACATGTTAAACTCAGATTTGACAGCCGCTAAGCTGTCTAATAAATAGTGTCCTCTAGTTGGATTGAGTAGAATAGATGTTATAATAGAGACAAAGTTAGACATATATGTTTCTTCGGCGGTTCTGCACTAAAACTGCACTAATTCTAGTTCCAAACTTTTATTTCTTACAAACTTCAAAATCTTTGTCTGAAACGCTAAAAATATTCGTTTGTCTATAAAATAAAAACCTATAAACTTTTGTTTAAAATCATCTGGCAATTTTGTATACGAAGTGAAAATGTAGTTCACTCAATAACGGTTCATAAACTTTTTTTCGTTTTTCTTATATTTTTTAGGAGTTTTCCACTTTTTACCATATTTTCTTTCATTCTAGAAAAACGTTTTTTATTCCAACTAATAGTTTTTACAAAAAATTGGAACTACAAAATGTGGGTCTTATTCTTAAGAGGATGCTGAACCGTTCTGTTTTACCAACATTTCTTAATTTTTTACTCATTGATTGGAATAAAAAACTTTTCCAGAATAAAAGAGAATATGTTAAAAAAGTGGAAAGTTTATGGGCTGTTATGACATAATCCACATTTTTATCTCATATACAAAAGTGGCAGTATGAATCGAAAAAAAGGCTATACGTTTTACTTTTAAAGACATAGACAAATATTTTGAGTGCTTTAAAAAAGGCATTATGAAGCTTGTAAGAAAAGAAAAAATCATAGAAAAATACGATTAATGCAATTTTAGCAGAAGCACCGGAAAGACATATACGTCTATCCTTATCTTTATCACGTCATCTATCTTTGTCTCGGTTTGACTAAAGACTCGTTACTTATTAAACAGCAACAGCGTAGCTGTTGAGCGACTGTCGAATCAAATTTTAGCCGTCACTTTAGCATTCTCTTAACTCTTAACTAAAAGTTTTATTTTCGTTAAAAGTCTTAAAAAGGATATGTGTATGAAAATCTTGCCTCTTATTCAGCATTTGACTTGTTGTTTTTTTATCTGATAAGTAAATATATATTTACTATACTTTATCTGATAAGTAAATATATATTTACTTTATCAGATAAAAAAACGACAAGTCAATCAGATAAGTAAATATATATTTACTTCATGATCTTTTGATTGTGTCGATTTTTGACTGTGTATTCTGTGTTCCATAATTAAAGGCTATCATCCACATGGAAACTATTTTACTTTAATAAAGAAAGAAGAAAGTAGTAATGGCCGTTAGGAGCACAACACGGTTGACGATGTGTATAGTATTTTAAATAGTTTATTATGTAAACGTTTCGCATGTAAGTTAATTTTTAGGCAAGAACATAGAACATTTGTTAACATAGATTCGCGATTATTTGCAGATCATTCATTTCTTTGCATTGATAAGGACCTAAACTCAGGTCGAAACGTTTACATAATAACCATTTAAAATACTATACACATCATCAACCGTGTTTTCCTTCTAACGATCATTACTACTTTCTTCTCTCTTTATTTAAAAACAGGGAGCTACCAACGACTTTATCTCTATTTTACTTTATTTATCTCGGACGACTCAAGAGAAATAATCTGTTGGTTTAATTTGTCTTTAAAAATACTTTTTACACACATTTTCCGGACATCAAGATAGAAGTGTACCTCCTGAGATTGGCATAGATGATTGATTGATCTTTTTAGTACTAATATTGCGTGCATTTCATATATTATTTTTTATTTTTCGTGACTGTTTCTTAAGATTTATAATTTTTACGACTTAACAACACAAAAAGATCAATAAGCCGTTGTAATCCACAGGTGTAGGTGGTATACAGGTAATAAATAATATTAACACAAGTGTGTAATCTTCAAATAATACGGGACGTTTCGATCTATTTAAAATTTATTTTATGACTTATTTATAATTTTTGCAATTGAAGAAGACTCTAAGAGATTTTGCGTAAATCTGTGTATTATTTATTGTTTCATATAAATAAAAACTTATATATGCTCGATTTTATTCTCCTTAATTAGAAGATATAAGATTAAATTCTCTCAAGTGATACAATTTCGACAATTCTCTTCTGTTGTGCTCTAAATAATAAAAATTGCAGCAAGTAAAAACTTCGACAGTTGTGTCTTACATAAATGTCGCCATTGTCGTCGCGTATTGTCTATGTGTGTCCGCTGGCAAATTGCGAGATGCTTTCCAAACAATTGTATAGAATCTTTATTTCACTGCTATATACAACACTATAATTTGTAGAAAAAGTCCAGTTTGAAAAAAATGTTTTCAGTTCACAGGAAATAAAAGTTTCCGCAAAATAAACGTTTCGTAGGATATTGTAGTTTTCATTTATAGTATCTTAGTCGTCATTTTCCAATCAAGAAATTGCGCGTAGGTATGTTGTGCTGTACAAAAGCAGTGGCGCGAAAAACAACTTGCGTTTCAAATACTTTAATATTTGATATATTAGACATTATATAAACAAAAACCTCAGTTACATGAAAAAAAATCGCTACGTATTTGTCTAACTTATTTACAATTAGTGTTAGTCTCGTTCTGTGTTTGTTACTTGACATTGCTGTTTTTGACAATTTGCAATCTATCATTGAATGTATTTGACATTCATTAAAAAAATCCAAACCAGATCAAAACATCTGATTATATAAGAGTTTTTTATAGTAGTTTATATAATTTTTTTTTTTTTGTTTTAATAAAAACCAACAATCAACACACTAATACCTAGTATATTGCTCGTTTTTTTAGAGTTCTTTACAATTGTTTGCATTTTCAACGAGTATTATCAAATTATTAAAAACAAAATATGCCACATTTTTCATTTTGTATGTTTAAAATGTATTTTATTTACATTATAAAAAATTAATTCTTGAAAAAATAATATAAATTTACTTATCCTATTTCTTAAATGAATTTATACAGAACATACTTATCGTGTTGAATCAATATATATTTCAAATCTGTTTGAAAACTAATTCATCTACTAATAATCTAATCGAAAATCATCAAGTTAGTTTGCTATAAATGCTAGCTTGCACTATTTGTCTGAGTACAAGCAATTTTATTATTACTATGGAATTATACTTTTACTTTATTCATATCTCTCTTAATTTAAAATAAATTATTCGATGTTGATTCTGTGTTTATTTATTCTTATTAAATTATACTCTGCTTTTTTATTCTTATTGAATTATCTTGTTGAGATTCGAGTGCCTTTTATGGCAGATCACACAATCTTTTTATAGACATTAAAGATTATTCTGGAAGATCTTAAGACAAGAGTTCCCTAGGCGGTGCTCGAACCCATTGTCTTCTATATTACATGGCGCAAATAAGCCAAGAAAACTTTTCAACCTCGCTCGCGCCATAATATGTACTCTCGTTTGCCGAACTTTTCCTCGTATCTACTGAAGTGTTTCGCGTTCCGGCTCGCTGTTCTTCTGAAAACAATCCCGGGGGTTGATTGCAAAGCTTGTTAAAGCAAAAATTATCTTGTAAGTAAGTTATACAAGTCTACGGAAAGATATGAAGTAAACGTATATATACTCTCTTGATAATATCAGAGATACGCAAGATAATTTTACGTATATATATTGGATTAATTAGTGTGTAACAATTTCTGGCAATTAATAATATTTTCAATTGACACATTTATATTACGACATTAACACTTGTTACGTTCAATCAAGTAACTATAGATTTCAATAATGATTCTAAAGCGACAATAAACAATATGTTCAATAAACACTTGACTGTCTCTGATGAAAGAAAACTTATTTCAGAGATTATATCACAACATACCTTGATACTGTTTTATAATTTAACTGTTCCAACTTTCACGAGTTTTATCACAATTAAAAAGAAAATAAGTTTTTTGGTTGTCAAACGTTTTCATAAAGTGTGTTATAAAGATTGAAATGTTTTTATAAAAATTAAGTCTTGTTAGTATTATATCGTTAGTATTATATAGAAACAACATGTAAAATTTAATAATAAGTCACGAGTTTGGTAAAACTTATTTTCTTTTGACCAAAAGCAAAACAATTAACCAGAATTAATAGAGTTTTAATACATATGACATTTCGGAAACTCTTGTGTTTCTATATTCTCAAAGTACTTTATCAGTTTTTCAAGCTGGTAAAAAACACGTCTTTTTTTCTATCAAATTTAATCCTTCGCGGACAGACATGAGTCTTCCAGACCCACTAAAAAATTGCGTCTCTAGTAAAAATTATAATTTTTTTAAAATATAATATTTTTTTTAAATAAAATTATAATTTTTTTAAAATAATTTTTTTTAACGCTTATATTTTCGAAACTACTAGTGTTTTTCAATATGTTTTTTTTATATCAACGCAGAATTGTTCAAGCTTTCGATTCAAGAAACAAAATTGGAAAAATATTGAATTTTCGCGGAGATATTCGATTTTAAAGTCGCGTAGGTCTCACAGTCTGTTCAACTACTCGTCATCTTTGAGATTTGCCCACGAAGAATTAATAAAATAAAAAAAATACTTGAAAATACGTAATATATTTATGTACATTTGATACTCGAAAAAGTATCACGTAACAATCAAGCGTATTCCACATCCGAAAGTTTTAAGGAAATCGAAAGAAGCAAATACACGTAGAGAGGTTCGCTCTGATCAACATTCTCGTACCGTATCGAACTAAAACGAGGTACCGAGACCGTATTTCTTGCCGTTGCATTTCGGTGGTCTTTTTCAGCGCGCAAAACTGACACACACCTTTGTTCAAGAGAGTGATTTAATACTGCCAGCGGTGCGCCCAAAAAAGCATCTAGATTTACCGTGTATGCAGTAAACAATGAGATGACTGTGGCTTGAACGCGGCTGTAGAAACCGGCGCGGACCTTCAGAATGTAAAACGCGACGCGATGGAGTATAACCGCTATGTTTCATATATAACAAAAATTATTTCGCTCTTGTTACTGCAACAGGTTGTCGCCATTGTGTTCTATACGGTGCGCATGTATAAGTATGTATAGATTCCTGATATTGATCGCTGTTACGATTCAAGCTCGTAGCTTAGTTTACTTAACCGAAAAATATTCAGTGTAAGAAACACTCGATGTGTATGCGTTATTATTCTCATATTTTTAAAAGTTTAAAATTTTACAAATGTCGAACAAGAGAAAAATGTAAACAATGTCGCCATTATGTTTCGTGAAATACCTTCAAATAAAAAGTGGAATTTCTACATTGAGTTTTAAATTATATTTTCCTATATTTTTGTGTGTGTGTTTTTTTTATCCAATCCAAACGTGGAGCGCTTGGGAAAAAACCTTCACAAAAAATTGATTAAAATCTGGAGATTTTCGATTAAATCAATTCGTTTTTAAAACGATTGTATTTTTGTACTGAATAGGATAGTTATATAATAGTTTTTAGAAAGATTATCTTATCAGAGTGTCTCGTATATCGACACGTTCCGATCTCGATTAAGTTCATTCGATTCTAAAACGATCGTAATAATTGCGATTTTATGCACGCGCGAATCTTCTCGCGATCATCGAAATCAGCTAGAATTTGTTAGATCACGTCGCGTTCGAAGATTTCTCGAGAAACCTCTCGCCGATCTGTCGTATGTGTCACTCGAGAAATTTTATTCTTCTCTAGCGCTGCTTTTTTTTCTCTTACACAGCGAGAACCAAACTAATACTCGATGTTCGCATAAGAAGGGATCGGATATCTTAAAGAAAAACTATCCTCTCGAAGGGGGGGGGAGCGAAGTTCGATCTCACGTCTACTTGCGCACGTTTGCGCATGCATTCGCGCAGCGTATGCGTATGTGTGTCTATGTATATAGATGTCAGAGACTACTTACAAGGACGGCATTTGTAGGTGACCAAGATGTTTTCCTTCTGCCCGGGACAAGGATCGCTTCGTAGGATGCTCTGTAGACTTGTGTTGAATTTGCACTGACGCTTTTTCTGACAGACGCCAACCACCATCTGCAACAGTGCATGCTAAAACTTCATTCAGTATGTTCGTTCATTTTGCGATGAGAATCGATAAGCAATAACCGATAAGCAAAAACCGATAGTTCAATATCTTGCCGATTCGAAAGATATTGAATTGCTGAATGTGACTATTAACAATAGGGTAACTGCCGGATTTGAACCGCGTCGGATTTTATGCCACATAGATCAGAAAAAAATAAAAAGAGTGAAAATTACTTTACGTACAACTATTTTATTACGTGCCGTTACATTAGTATTGTGTTGTGATATCAGTTTTTTATTGTTACTATTAACAAAATCATCGTCAGTTTAATCGATTCATTAGCGTCATAAGTAATGTAACTACTCATACAGAACGATTGCGGGAATATTGCAGGAATATTTGCAAGATTGCAATATTGCAAGTACGTTGCGAAATATGACTATAACATTACTATGATTTTACAGCAACGGTAAAATGTCCGCCCTTAGAAATATTGTACTATATTATTGTAGCAATATTAAAATGTAATATATAATATTAAAATGTAATATATAATAGTGCAAAATATGTTTTTCATTTAATGGATTTACGTTTACACGCTTTTACTAATTTAATTTAATAACATCTATAATTATAACTATATTGATTAAAATTGTATAAATATTAATGTTATAACAGCGACAATGACATTTAATGTTTATAAAACATATTTTAAATTAGCAGTTATAATTTTATGTTATTAAATTACTTTTATTCTTAGAAATGTATTGATTTAGGCAAAATAATACTTATTTTAATATTTACTTTAATTTTAATACTCACTTATTAAAATATTGACTAGTGGTTTTATTATT
>QVNW01002202.1:0-70586 GCA_014825475.1 Pseudomyrmex flavicornis
ACAGTGCACATTATAGAACGGCACTTTGACTTGGAAACATATCACGGAATAGAACCATGTCTTGTGGCGTACGCACCGACAAGTTGCTCATAAGAGGTTTTACGATCGCTTTGCCGCCCCGCAAGTCAGCGCAATGTCTACGGGTGGTGCACATTGGCAACTACGTAGTCATATTCACGAGCAACTTGTCGGTGCGTACGCCACAAGTGGACATGGTTCTATTCTGTGATATGTCTACAAGTCAAAGTGCCGTTCTATTCTGTGCACCGTGCACGAGCAAAAACAATTAAAAAGAAAAACATTATTTTCTTTTTTGAAATATGATACTTTAACTTTACTCGTACAAAGTTACATATGTACATACGTGTGCTGTATTTTTTAACCGTGCGCACGTTGATTTCTGTGTGAAGACTATAAACGTACGTTCTTTTTATTGTACGTGGAAACTTTATAAGTGAAATTGTATTGTATGTAAACATTAACACGTGGTTATTTCTTGACTGAGTCATGAGTGAGCATGAATTGAGATCAAAAGCATTTAATCGTGCGAAGAACAATTTGCTGAAGAAATTGAATGCATTTCTGGGAAATTATCCGCATCATGTAATGCCCGGTTATAACATGAACAAAATATCATTTTCGAAAGAATGGAATGAAGAAACTGCAGTGGGATTGTTTCAAGAGTTTCCGTATAGCTGCGAATTACCTAAACCATTATTGCCACCAGCAAGGTTGCCAAGAACAGGTATTTCATATAACATTTAATGTAACATTTTATTGTGAAGAGTATATAATGGAATTGTGTACAAAGTATAATCTTTCAAAATTATACAGTTCTTAGTGATGAAGATCCAATCTTACAGCTTCTTGCTGTCAAAAACCATTTAAAAAATGATTCGCAAAGGATAATGAATTATTATGAAAGACACAAGCAAGGTATGTATATAAAAAAAGGTTTAGAGTAACTTTTTCTTATTATTACACATTCTTAATAAATTTGTATCTTAATAGAATTTGATAAAATAATTAGAAAGAAAATAAAGTGGAACAGAGGAAATGGATATGAAGCACAGATACCTAGATATATTGCAGATATAGCAGAATTAATTGATATGGATCCTGATCCTTATTTTGAAGGAGTAAGATTCTTTGAAACTATGTTTTATTCTACAAAAATTGTGTTCATTTGAAAATATAAAACTTGTTTGCTACAGAATTGAGTATATAAGCACAAAATGTAAAAATTAATTGAAGTTTTTATAATACAAGATGTTATTTCTAATAAAATATATTCTTTTCAGACTTATAACTGGTACTACACTGGTGGATCATTAAATCATGTTTGTCTTAATGGCTGGGATGTTCTAATATTCCCGTTTATGGGAGATTTAGGTATATGTGCACATAATATAATTAATATAAACGTAAATATAATTTATTCTTATGTGATTGCAAGAATGAAATTCAATAAAATGTTCTTATCAACTATTCTCAGTTGCTGCACAAATTGCATCCATGGATGCTTTCATATGGAAGCCAATATTGCAAAATTCAGCAAAATGTGAATTAAATGGATTGAAATTATATGAAACTAGGCAGAGTAAAGTTAATAATACATGTATGTTTTCATATATCTTACATATTTACATTTCAAAAACGTGCAAATATATTTTAAAACCTTTCTTTTTATATAAAAAAAACAATTCACATATTTAGGCAGAATTTTAGGAAGGCATAAAAATCATTGTACTCTATATATGCTTTCACATTCTGAGGATCATTTAGAACTTGATGAAATTCACAAGCAAGCAATTAAAATGCCGTATGTCAGTGTTGATTTGAGCTTAACTGACGATAGCTATCATTGCACGCTAAACGCAGAAGGAATATTATCTTTATGGGATATAAACAGAATGTAAGTTTCTCTCTTTTTTGTTTTTTAATTCTTTAATATTTTCTTAATATCTTTGACGGTTTCTTTTCTTTAGATTTCCTGTTAGCATTGGTTCTGTGCCGAAGAATACTCATGATGCTTGGAGATGTATAAGATATCAGGAAATGGATGCAAATGTTTTAATTTGCGTGGACAGATGTTGTTTACATTATCTCGATACCAGAGTAAGAAATAAAGAAATTTTGAGCACACGTATTTACTGTATCTGTAAATATCTGTGCTTGTGCAATATCACTGTCTTGTTGAATATTTTTACAGGTTGCTTTTAATTCGCCATGTCTTACATTGTGCCCGAAATTTAATTTGGAAAGTTGCGAGATACTTTCAATAGAAGCACCGAGTAAACACGATTGTTGCCGATATCTGGGTACTTCTCATTCTTTTCTGATGTGTGACAATCGGTCTCCGAATCAGTGTGTACGTCAAAAATGGACGCATCAGTTCAAGGATACTCCGTTATTAGCGGCCGTAACTACCAGGTAAATAATATATAGTAAATAGGCATATGAATTATTTCATTTACATACATTTGTATTGTATATCAATTGCAGTGACGATAAGGAAATTATTGTCTTATCAAGTCAGAAAGTTGGCGAGAACGCAATAATTTTGAATACTTGGCTAAACGAGGAAGTATCTCATTCCTTTAATTTGCCTTTTGTACCTCCAAGCATCATGGAAACGCTGAATGCTTCTCAAGTACAAGGATTATGCTTAAATCCATGTTTAAAAAACAGATTTGAATTGTGTAACGCTGGTAGCACATTAGCTTCAAATACAGGAGGACTGTTTTATTTTGTTCAAAATTCAATTGGTATGAATTTTTTCTTCTAAAGTAGTTTTGTTTTTAATTCTCACGAATGTTATAATTTGTTTCTATAAAAAGTATATATTTTTATTATTTTTAGGTGATATATTTTATCAATGTATAACGCACGAAGACGCGCTAGACAAATATTCTCTCGCGAACAACAAATCTTGTTATGCTTTAGACATGTGGGCCAAGGCTTTGTCGACTCAATCCGAGCCGCTTGTACCTTTAGCACTTACCAAGAAGTGCAATATGCAACACATATACGAAAGTATGAAACAAACTCAATCTTCGTAAATATAGTTTTCCACTTTTATGCGACACAAACTAAACAGAAAACTAAATTTACAGATTTTACAAACAGAAAGTTACGTTTGAAAACCAATCAGGAAATCGCGGACGATTTTTTCGATCTGACTTGGAAACAATCATTATCTATGTTGGGATCGTATGTCGATTTATTAGCGCCGGAGCTTCTCGCGGTTTGGGAAATGCGCGAAGAGATAACGGTACCGGTAGCAATGGGATTTAATCAAAGAGTGCTCAACTGGCTGGAATCGTCGACAGCAAATCTACTTACACAGTCGCAAGACAAACCCGACGAGGAGTTGTCTACACCTGTCAATACTCAAGAATTAGTCAGTGTATCTCAGGAACATGATCTCACATACATTGAGGACAGCGATATGCTGCAAGACTTGCTGTTGCCAGGAATTAAATCAAGATCACAACTAGCAAAGTTTAGTCAGAACAGATAGTTTTATAGTAAAGACATGTACATATGTACATAAAGACAAAAGTTTTTCTATTTATATTGTTTATAACATACAAACGTGTAAATATGACTTTGAAGTACTACTTATTTTATTATGATAAAAATAATAATACATTATTATTATTCTTATTATTATTTTTACGTGATTATACTTAATGTTTCGCGATAAAATTATTGAAAGTATGTTCAAGAAAGATTTACATTCCAAATTTCAAATGTTTATTTTGTGACTAGCGATTCCGTAAGAAAGATGGTTTCCACCTCGATGTAAGTACTTGGTTGCTTTCTTGTTGAGCTTTATTTTGTTCTTCCTCGACCTGTCAATGTTTATTATTGTCAAATATCCATTTTTATTATTATCAAATGACAAGCACATGTTCTATAACTTACCATTAATTTCTGAACATTTTGTTTAAACACTTCCAGCGGATTATCGAACTGTCTGTAGTAATTTAGAACGTCTCGCACATCTTGTACATTCGATGATAATATTGCTAAATAATAAAAAAAATATTTGTATGTGTACATATTATCATCAGTTAGTGAAGATAACGATATTAATATTTATATAAGATCGATATTTGCAGTACATTTTACAAACAATGTCTTAAACTTAATCTTACTCTTTAGGAATGCTGCTAAGTCGTACATAGTGGTGTCATCATCGTTACCCTTCCATCGAGGGATTCTAAATGCATTTTCCGGATGCAATTTTACACTATCTTCATTCCAGTCGATAACAATAACCTATTGATAATCAAAACGTGAGAAAAACAATACTAAGAAGAAAATTATATGTTTTAATATGCAGCAATAGTTACTTTGCTAAGATCACGATTAAGAGCCCCAAGATCTTTAACATGATGTCCATCCACAAAACGTGTAGCATCTCTAACTAATCTGTACATAATGTAACCATTTGGATCGAGTGCGTCCAAAATAGGAAATACCGTCTGCAATTGAAATTAAGAGAAGCTTTCTTCGTCAAAGAGATGTGTTGGAAAAAAATTAAAAAAGTTAAAAACAAATTTACCATTCCTTGTTCAGCTGTATAAATTACAATTTCGAACTGTGGCGGTGCAACTGCTTCTAAAAACATGTCTACTCCAGGTCGTTTTTTAAATCTCCATCCAGTTTGATACTAAAACGTTAATTTTTTAAATAAATCAATTTGCATTAAATATATAAAAATGTATGAAATCTTTTAAAATTAAGAATCTTACTGTCCAATCTGGATGTACAAGAAGATCTGTCATTTCCAAGACTAGAGTATAAGGTGGTTGAATGTATGGATATTTGAGTGGATCAGGTAATAACTTTTCTCTGCTGGGTTCTTGCACTAGCTAGAAACGCATATAATAAGTACTGCATATACTAATGTACAAATATAAATTTTTTACAAGTTTGCATGTCAAATGTAACTATAAACAAAATTTAACAAACTACATTAAGCAGAAAACAAAAAACAATTATTTTAGTATGTAACAAAACGCTGATATATAATGAATTATAAAGTGTCATACTCTTGTATAATAATTCAGTTCTCTCTTCACTCTCTTGAATCTTTGCTCAAAGAATGGCAAATGGGAGAATTCATCCTCAATGACATTCCCATTCTCATCATAGTTAGGTCTTCCTAATTCATACACTAAATAAGCAACACCAATACCCATAAACACACCGAAGGCTGCAAATCCGTAGTTCATCATTCTCTTCGATCTTTCAAGATTTGCCTTCTCCTCTTCTTCCTCTTTTCGTTCTTCATTCTGTTTTTTGTGAGCTGTTTCCAAAACATCAGCTTCGCTTATAGAGGATTGTATATTTGTTAGGTTACTGGTAACTTTTGGACGATCTGTCGCTGTATGTGTGAGAAGAACAGCGTTTTTCGTAAATGGACATTATATAATATTTAATTCCATTTTTTATTACATATTTTACAAACTATTTTATTAAAAATATATATATATATATAAGAAATTTTAGAGCAAAGTTTAGCTTCCGTTATCGCAAGGTTTTATGATTGAGCAAGTAAAGACGTGACATTTATTCCTTTGAACAAGTTTTTCAATGTCATAATTCATGGCGTTTATTATTTAATTGTTATTATATGTTAATTATCTTAATGATATCATCATCTTTCGGCGTACAGAGGTTATGATTAATACTCACTCTGTGTGGTATAACGATAGTTTTGTGCTATTTGAACGAGTGGTATTCGATTGCTAACTCGTCGGAGAGTGCAATACGTCGTTCCCGCATTTCCATTGTATATTTTACACAAAATCCGCAGGCTTCTCGTTGCAAATGCCATACTTTAAAAAAAGAGATCATCCGGCACATTTACATCATGCACACGCGGGATCTCGACTCTTCTATTTTCGCAAGAAAATCTATTTTCCCGCTGTCGGTAAATGCGATCATCTATTTTGTCGATTAACAATTATGTTATTTTTAATTAACTCGCATTATATGTAAAATTAAATACAAGTTAATCAGAATGTTGGACAAATTATTTAACACAAAAATAATCTGTTAAAAATCTTAACGCAATTTTTTCTTTCTCTCTTTCTCTCTCCTGTTTGATTCAATCAAAGTGCTGAAGTTGTCGCGCGAAGATCGAATAGATACCGCGCGCTGCGAGCGCGCCACAAACTATTATTCCTTTTCAGATCTCTCTCATTTCTATCTCGTACTTTGTTCATGGTCGTCTACTTTTACGCGGGACGATTCGTCGCGGGCCGTTTCGTCGCGATATTTTGCGCAAGTTTGTGTGAAAAATACTCCGAGAATGAGGCGATTGTCAAGCAATCGAGGTAAGCGCGATCCGATTTCAACGACAAGACCTTGATTTGTCATTTTCGTCGATATCCAAGAGTATTATTTCGCGAGTGTTAAATCGTAATGCGTAACACAGAATCGGCCGAGTTCAGCGCGGACATTTTGCAAGTCGGTGTTGTTTTCGAGCATTTTCTATACCAGTGTTTTTGTTTTTTCGATACCTTCGCGTTGTGTTGTTTTGCTACCGAGCTTTCCGAACTTGCACGCAGTCGGTCTGTGTGCTCTGTTTTGTCAACAACTCGCGGGATCGTGTTGCGCATCGTTTCTTTGCAAGTAAATGATTGATTCTCATCGTATGGATAATATTCTTACGAGTTATCGTACAGGTAAGTCACAATTATATTAGAATTTATTTAGAATATTTGTTATTACATGTTTATTAATCATTTATTTTGTGATTTGCAGGACGCGGTCTGTTTCGAAGAAGCCGCCGACTCGACGTCACCTAGCCTGTTGCGCGACCGAGGTATATCCTACAGTAGTGCAGCCGTTTGTTAAATCCGACGATGGCGGCGATGGCGGCGATGGCGACGATGGCGAGGATGGCGAGGATGGCGATGATGGCGACGATGGTGATGATGGTGATGATGGCGACGATGGCGAGTGAGTAGTTGATCATTTATTGAAATGTGCCATATTGAAAGAAATTTATAAATATGTACGATGCAATTCATTTGACATAAACGCAATGTCGCGTTTATACACGAAGAAATTTTTCTTATTATTCGCGAGTTTCTTTGCCGTGTAAATAATATATCATTATACTCAATATAGGACATTAATGTCTTAAAGAATAATATTGTTGCAAAGCACAGATGCGTTTTTCGCGTGTAGCGCGCAAAAGAGATATGACCGGAACGGATTTTGTGTCGGGAAGAGAAAATGTAGACGTACTTGATTTTTCCCCGTAACTAATGAACATTTTTCATTGTTTTTCGTAATTTTTGTTCCTCGACCGCGCGCACGCTTTGTTTTCCCGTATCCTCGGATTTGTCATCCCTACTTTTAGCGGAATTCTCCTCGGATTTTCTTTTCTCTCTCGCGCGCGCGCGATATCTTTTTATCGTCGTGGTCGCGGATACGAAATGGTCAAATGCGCGGCATTACTCACGCTAATTAAGCAAGAAAACGCTACCGGCCATTAGGGTTGCGGAGAAAAATATTTGCAAAGAAATTCCAGGGGGAAAAAAGAAAAATAATTCTACCTCGCGCGCATCTCGACGCTTTTTAAGTTCTTACGGTTAAAATTTCGAAAAAAAAAAAAACAAATGAGTGAAGGTTTTCAAATCGATTTTATATTTTGCAAATTGCGAGAAGGATTTTTCACGCGAAGTTTCCAGCGATCATCGATCGGAATTGACGCGGGACTCAATGGTGATTCCATTGGGTTATCTCGTTAATCATGATTAAGTAAATTTCATAGTCCAGCCATTAATATTACAGTGAGTGATGTCGCGCGCGATGTCCACAAAATTCCCCCGGCTAGTATGCAATGCATGCACTGACCGCCGACAACCGCCACATCGTCGGTAAACTTGCCGAACTTGATTAAACTGCGTTTGACGAAACTTCGGCTATTTATCGCCGAGGGCGAGCGAAATCAGGCGAATAAAAAATTTTACCGGGTCACCGGTAATCTTCGAGAAGTTAATTCTGTTAGAAGAGAACTAGTTGTTTCTATAAAAACACTATATCTATATAAGTACATAAATGCAAATAAAATTCTACATGTAACACATTCACATTTTCTCGTCGGGGAATGCTTCAATATTTACTTCAATTTAGTTGTTACGAAAATAAATAGGATGAAAGATAAACAAATTACTAAGTGAATTGTGTGGAAATGTCGACGCAATATTATTGTCATCCAGAAACTGAGACATTCAATAATTCATATCTCATTCTCGACTTCAAAAAAAAAATCAGTATCTATAATTTATATTGTTCACACAAATATATCGCGTTATTGATGTTATTCTATTTATTTCAAACGAAGGTTGAAACAAATCTCAAAGAATCTTATGATTTGTTTTATCATACTATTGTCAGTTTTATTACCCAAAGAGCGTATCATATTATTACACTTTTGACGTTATATATATCTCTGTGCAATAAATTATTACACGCGAAAATAGAACCGCCGTGAGTGCAGGAATCGTGGCGCGATAAAGTGCTATCGTGCTGAATTCCGGTTCTTTTTTTTTTTTTTTTCGGGAATAACGATCGCGGGAGTTCGTGTCAGCTGTCGTTACGACGGTAATGAGAGGGGCGCCATAACGTTAACGGGTAAACGCGTATATTCCAGCAATATCATCGCTCCAACTAATTTCTGTCCCTTGGCAAACTTGAGGAATTCGCAGACTGCGCCCGCGGGAGTTTGCGAGAGCGGAAAGAAAGGGATATGGTATGTATGGTGCGGAACCCGGGTCGAGAATTACGACTGACCATTGCCTCCCCCGCTTTTCCTCGTTTTCGCGATCCCAGACATTCACATCCTCGTCGAACGCACGAGAGGAGAGCGTACATACGAGTTTATCGGATACATTTGCGCAATTTGTTGAATTTTATACAAGGTGGCGTGAAACATCCCGGACACATAATAAGATCTTATTCTCTTCGATAAGTTTGCAAAATGCAGACACTCGTGTTTACGAGATAGTTTAAATAACGTGAAAGTCTCAATATTTGTTTTTTGTCATTCTATATAAAATTACAAATCACTTTCTACTTTGTAATCATTTGCTTTAGAGATGCAAATTAATTAAAGAAGACACAGAAAGTTGATCTATCTCGTGCGACTGTATCTTCGATATTTATATTGTACACCTATTGTCTGGACGCTACATATGTCCAAAGTTTATAGTAAAATACATCTATCTTTTCCAAGGCACCCCGTATAACACACGTCTACTTTTCGCAAGGCACAAACACACGTGGAGATTGCACACGTGCGCGTCCTTTAACCGTGAAAGAAGGGGGATGAGACGAGTCTGAGGGAGGGTTTGTTTGCCGAGAGAATTTTGCAGCGCGCACACCCGCTGGCGGTATTACAGTTCGGATTAATTCCCAACAAAAATATTCGAAATATTTTCGCCAGCCGGACGAGAACGCGCCGGCGCGCGCGAGCCGCAAAAAGGGGTGCGAGAAAGCGTTTGTCTGCGGCGACTCGTATTTTGCTTTCGGATCGCGCGCGTCAAATATTCGCGCGGCCGAACGCGCGTTTTGTTTGCGACTCGACACCGCAGAGCCTTCGCAATCGTGTCACCGTCCGAGAGGTCACCGAGCGATCGCAATTAACAGTTTCCAACTCGAACACTACTCTCAGTAGTACGACAAATAAATTTGAATATAGCACGAACACATTGCAACTCTTTATGACTTATTAAATAAAGTGTTGTTTTTAATCATAAGTCTGCAGAAGGAAAAGCAATTATTCGAACGCGTTTGTAATAAAAAAAACAATATAAAAAAGAGAGAGAAGAGAGTACACGTTTATTTTTATAAAAAATTTAATTATTTTATGTAGAAATCGTGTGTGCGTGTGTGTGTACACTAGGTGTTACTTAGTATGCAAAAGTATTAGAATCTTAAGCATATGTAACCATATTTTGGGAGGAGCATTGTTCGTGCAGTTGTGACTTTCGCGTCGTCAGGCGGAGATATAAATGCGCCAGGATGGAGTAGGAGATAAACGTGTAACTAGAAAATGCGCGAACAAACGCACTTCAGTCCGCTCGCTTCTGTCTGCGATATTCATAAGCTTTATGCAGGAAGTCGCTCAAGTGAAATGCCCGTAACTCACGGTGCGGCGAGTGAAATGCGAAAAATATGAGCTAATAGCTACATCGCGCGGTTGTAACGATCTATAAATGTATATACGTGAGCTATGCAAATGGACACGTAGAGAGCGTGTCGCACCAGACGACGAGCTTTTATAGCTTTTTTGCTCGCGTCGCGCGAGCGTATCATCGCGTCTCGCGTTGTGTCGACAACGGGAACTCCTGAACAAAATTCCTCTGCGAGCCGAGAATAACCGGGTCATTCACGATTCCGAACTAGTTGTTTAGTTTGAACGTTATCCCTTCTGTTTCATTTGCAATTTGTCAGAAATTTACGTTTGACAGATGGAACGTCGAGATCTCGGTTTCATATAATTGTTTCATTTTTATAATATCTTCGCGAGAACAGACAACGCGATGAGATTATACATAATGAGTTATACGCGCATAATTCTCTAATCTCGGCAGTTTTTATTTAATTCATGCAGAAAGTGTGATATTTCTCCGCGAGAGATCACACACACATACACACACACACACACACATATGAAGTTCTTGATTAAAGTCACAGGAAGGATGATGCATTAATTGTGTTCTCTCCGAGTTTATATTAAGAAAGTTCGCTCTCTTGTTTATAATAGCGCGGTTTTATCGCGGATTACGCGGCTCTCGCACACTTTGCAGCTTTGTGTTCAGTGAAATCCCCGGATTGACAAATAATCGAATATAAATAATAAGGAAAATTTTATAGGAAATATATAGAGATCTCTTTATGATTCACTAATTAATTAATCGCCTGTTTGTGCTCACAAATTGAATGTATAAAAAATTTACTCAATGTTTTTGAACCCCTTGAATTGCATCGTACTTGTCATTTTAATCGAAAAAAAAAAAATGCGAGCGATTTAAAGAGATTTATTTTCCAATTGATAAAATACAATAATTACCAATATAAAATCTTATTAAGCGAAATCGCACTGGCGATATTAGATAAGAGGCTCAAGCCAAGAGGCTGGACGTCGAAGCGCAGGAGGGGGAAAAGATGGGTAAATAATCCGCTTCGGGAAACTGCAGATAGGTCTCTCAAATTAGAGCGTCAAAAGAGACGGCATCGCACAGCCATGTAAAATCGCCACGTAAAATCGCTAACATTCCCCGTAACATCTCGTTTCGTGAAATAATGTGCCGTTTAGTCGGAGTTTGTCCTCCGAATGGGAGTGAGAAATTCGCGCATTACTTTGGATTATCGTAAACCGAGGTATAACGCCGAACTTTGTTCTCCACCCTTTAAGTTTCCCGAGAGAACACGGTCGTGTCGTGAGACGGTAGACGGTACTGTTTCTGAAATCAGATATCGCGTCGGGATTATCGTGACCCAAAGTGGCGCGCAAAATTCGTTCTCACTCATTAAGTTTTCAATGAGCGAGAAGCGCGTAATCCAAATGAGGCAACAAGATGCCTTCTCTCCTCCCTCGTTTATCGTCGGGGAAATATCGCGGTATGCGTGTGTCGCGCCCCAGTGTGTTTTATATATATGTATGTTAAATATCGCAGCTCGCGAGTTTTTCACGCGACGCGAATTAATCGCGTATCTCGCGGCCGTTGCCGCCGTCGCCGATCGGCGGATTATCAGATCGCGCCTGATAAAAGGGCCTCGCACACGTACATCCGCGATATACATTTGTTCTATCGCGTAATGGAATTATTCGTACGTATTGTTGGCACGCGATACTTCGATTATGCCGAATGCGGCGTATTTGACCCGCCAACGTGTGTAATTCAGGTTTAATCGCCGGAATTGTACCATATCGTGCGACCAAATGCAAAAAAAAAAAAAAAAAGAATTGGCTTACTGCACTGGAAACGTTTTTTTTTTTTTTTTTATCGTTGACTCTTGAGGTGAATTGCACGCGGAACTGTGACGGTTAATTAACGCGAAAAATAGAGATTTATTTACTAACGCGCGCGTATCGTATAGCGCTTTCGGATCGATATATCGATCGCAATGCGGACGCGATTCAATTAAGACCGAAGACACGTGACAGTCAAGTATCAAGAGAGATCTATATAGTCGGGAACGGTTCTCCGTTTCTACCGTCTTTCGGGGTAATAAACGTCGCTGCATGAAGCTAATTAGTCCACTAATCTGTCTTTAACTATATATACAGCTGTGCAAATTTATCTTGTTTGATCTGTTGCATGGATTGTATAAATGATTTCGAGATTGCGTCTACTAACGCGTAAACGTCCACAAAGACGTTCTCGCAAACGTAATACGATTAATTAATGTACGACAACATGTCGCAACATATTCATTGACGTAGAAAAAATCAAAAATTTTTATTTATATATAAACACACTTCAAATATTATTTTTTTTCTACAGATTTTTAACGCAAAATCAATTGAAAATAAATTTCCATATCTCTTTCGAGAAAAAAATAAATTTATGTGCATTGACTATATTGTGTATATATTCTCGCGAGCTCGAAAATATCTCGGAGCATCGATTCCATAAGAAGCAACTCTGAATATTAAAACAAAAACATCAGAAGAAAAGAGAGAGAGATAGAGAGAGAGCAAAAAGATTTGTAATCAGTCGCGCGGGCGCAAACACGACGAAGACAATGAGCGAGGCGAGACATTCGCGATCGCACCGCACACCCTTTGCAGAAATAACTTTCCGGGTGCACGCGTATCGACACGAATTCACGCGAGACTTACGCCGCCGCGCCAGAAATATGAAAGCGCCCCGGCTTTTGTGCGCACTTTCTGTTCTAAACAGCGCGACAGGATGAAACTCGCGCAGCATCCCAGTATTGTCCGCACTCGAAAACCATACGCGCCGCCGCCGTCGCCACCAAGCGATAGTCGTCACTCTCCCCGCATGAACGGGCGAGAGATCGTTACGGCTGACACTGCCAACACCCCGGAGGGTGATACAGGGGGTTGCGTGTGCACACGCGTAGATACGCAACGGAGCCGATTTTAATTACCGTCCGCCTTTGTCATAGCGACGCGCGTCACACGATGATAGTGCGCGAGTCGCCGAATGACACTTCGTAAATTATTAGGTTTCACAAACATTTTCGCGCGATTGTAGTTACCGCCGCGCACTCGGTAATTTAATATCGCGTCCGAACTCTCGCGCGCGAAAAACAGATGGTGTCTATCCGCGACGATATAAAAGTCTCCCTCTTACTCCTCTGACGTGTTTCGGTTTTGCAACGCGAAATTCGAGGGAGGGAGGTTTCCTTGGAATTCTTTCTTTTCGACGGTGGTTTTTCGAAAAAATTGCAAACAATGCGAAGTTTTGTTTGTTTTTTTTTTTTATTTATATCGAGAACATTGTCGTATCTTCTCTCTGTCGCATCTCTTCATCGATCGATCGTTTGATAAAAATAAAACAGTTTAGATATTTTCTTACACTGCGCATTATTAACTTATTAATAATTGATAGTAAATCAATGCTCGCGTCAGTTGCGTTTTTAATTTTTGATGTGAGTGCTCTCATCTTCACATTTTTCTCTTATCGTAATTTCAAACAGCTCGTAAAGAATTTTTCTGCGCCGTGAAATGAGGAATGCCGAATATAAGTGAAGACGCAGCGTGTACGTAATCAAAGTGACATACCGCGCGCTTGAAGTACACAACGAGCGTCCCATAACTTACGGCGCATTCTGCGCGGTAATGCACCGTGTCGTGCGCGCATGAGAGTCGTGTTTCGGGCTGACACACGGTTCGCTTCGAAGCAGAAAGAGTCGAAACATTTGGACCGGGGGCTTACCGCGCACAATGCCATTGATTAATGAACGACATTAAGTGCGACGCGCGCTGCCCGCTAAGAATTTAATATGGACTGGCAGTGCCCTGCTGTCTCCCGAGTGCGCATTACTTGCATATTAAGCTCGTCTAGAGCGGGAGAGCGCAGCGCGAACGTCTCTCCGGGCAAACGACTCCGCGAAGTGATTTATGTCCCGCCGTCCGCGTTCGATCGATCGTTCGACATCGTAGCTTCCTCTCACGAGCAAACATCTTCCTTTTACGACACGGCGAGAGAACTCGGTGTGTATATACGCCTCTCTCGTATCGCGCGCTTTTATCATCTTATTGATTTATGTTGCGCTCCGAGTCGATGTCATTATAATCGCGACCGATACCGCGCGCGAGAGCGATCGAGAGTGATTGGAAACTACAATAAACTCTCTTTTTTTTTGCAACATTAATAATGCAAAAAAATCGACGTGACGCGTTTTTTGAATTTACAACTTCGAAAAATTCGTGCGTTCGACGTTCTAAAATGACGAACGAGAACAATAATGCTGTGAGCTTCTAACGGCGCGGGAGGTACTTAAGGAGAGGTTCGACTTTCCGGGTCATTATAAAAAAGCCGAGAGAGAATGCGGGAAGAAAAGTCCGGAGCGCGCGCGAATATATTCTTCGATTTTGTGTCGGGAGGGCCCAGGATTGATTCGCGTAATTATTTAAGATCATTTTCCAGGGACGCCTTTGACGACGGTCGGAAAATCGGATTTTTCGGAACGGTTTTTCGCCGGTTCGCTGGACGCGAAGACTTTTAAGCTCGGCTTTCCCGCCACTGTGAATAATGGCCCGTCATCGCTCACCATTGTGCGCCGCAACGAATGGCCGCATGTCTTATTCCCGTTCAAGTCAGCTAGACAATGTGACTTTCTTCTTGCTGCTTCGCGCATCGACACACACACACATACATACACACACACACACCGCCACATCTGCGTGTGAACATTAGTGAACAATACCCTTCTCATCGGCGCGGCAATAATTTAGACACCGGATAGAGATACGTGTTTTATGAAAGGAGGAGAAAACAAGATAGTTTCGTGGCACGTATATATAAATAATTACATCGATAGAATAGGGAATTTACTCTTCACACGCGAGTTATTTTGCTGTCAATCCAATTGTTAATTTATTTATTTACGAAAATTTTATTCGAACATTCTCATTTTCGATTCGAGCTGCTTAATTTTATCAGAACTTGTTTGAAAAATTGAAAGAGTTTCAAATATATTTCAAACTTAAACACTTGAAATTACAGTGAGAGACACGTAAGAATAAGTTGTACGAGTGATAAATTTTCTATCTTTGAATTAAATTTTGAGAAGATATTTTCGTTTTACATATATTATGCGCGAATTTTCGCTTTCCTTGTGACTTTACCGAACCGTCTCGAATACCTTTTCTCGTTGGCGGGAAGATGGCGACAGCTTTATGCTTTCCGCGTGCAATATTATAAACGTCGAGATATAAAACCTATAGGATAAATATTTCAATGGTTTTAACAAAAAACCTTCGAACGTCAGATACTCGTGTTCTTGTAAACGTTCATTCGATAAATGTAAAAGATATATTCTTAAATCGATAAAATTTCATTTTACGGACGAATACGTGTGCGTGCGTAAAATGCATTCGCGTTGGAAACAGCTGCTGGCCGAAGTGAGTACAGTCTTCCATTGAAATAAATTTTTATTTCTACATCGGATCGCGGATCGGATGATAAAAATTTCATTTTGTCCGGTTTTTCAAAATTATATCCGCTCTCGGTATCCGACCGAGACGAGCAAACATCGTAAATATTTTAATACTGCGCAAATGCTATAAAGTTAATAAATACTTAATTAATACGATAAAGATCAGTTAAGCATTGCGAATAATACTCTCTTTCGCTCTCGGCTCTCCCCGCTGAAAGGACGCTTTGTGAAAGGCTATATTGACATGTTACACAGGCATTATTATTGCACTATTGACATAATGAAATTTTAATATTCGTAATAAGCAAGCACAAAGCGTACTTGCTCCCCTGGTAACGCCCGGACTAAAGGGGTTAATAGTAATCGATGCGGGGGACTGGAGATTTTTCATTCCGCCGGCATAATCGGCGGGATATGCAAGGGCGGTAATTCCGGTTGTTTAGGAAGGTAGGACGAGAAAAAGGAAGGGGGTATGAGTGCGCTCTCGTGACACGCCAACTGACCATTATGCAGATTTCCAACGATTAGATATATCGGACGTTTTGCCGACGAACCGAATACCTTTGCGAAGGTGATGCCGGGGGGGGGGAGGTGGAAGGGAAACGAAAGGGGATTCTCTACTCTTGTCCACCTTTCATCCCGCCTTAATTCGTTATCTTGACTAACGACCTCTTCACCATTTTCCTCTTTTTCTCTTTCTCTCTCGAAAAGGGGAAAACGAATAAAATCCAGGGACAGAAAACGAATTTTCGTTGCCGTGGAGAGTCTCGCCGCGCGTTGTATAAGTTCTCCAGATTTCTGAGGGTCAAAGAAGAGCTGCTTAAGAGCCCCGGGAGTAACTGTGTACACACGCGGTGACACAGAACGTTTGTTCCGGGAACGCCGTTGATGAGAATTTCGTCCTCCCGATCTCTTCCTCGCAGCCTATAATCTCGGACGGTCTCAGAAAAGAGGGTGACGAAATGAAAAAAACGTCGTAGTCTCTCGGTATATCATCTGTGTATCTCGCGAGCTTTTTTTCTGATATCTTTGAAAAAGCCTCGCTTATTCTTCAAACAAACGGTGCGCGATCAGGTTTCACGATTCAGTCGCGCGAATTTTACTTCGCATCGACGTTTTGATTTTTGACACGTTTCGTTTCGAAAACTTTACTTTTGAAACGCAAGGAAAATAATGAAAATTAATTCAGTCGATAACTCTTTAAAGTAAAACGGGAAGATTGCACGCAATATAGCTTCGCTATTACGTGATACAGTTCCGGAAGCTCGCGATTGGATTGTTGACTCTTTTTTTTTTCCGGTCGAATCTTGGAAAACGCCCGGTGGTTTCGCGTCGAGCGCGAGTAATTAAAATATTTCAATATTCCGACGGTATATCCGCCAATTATTTCTGCTGGCCGATTACAAGGCGTCGTGAGAACGTCGGATTCCAGGTGTCGGGGAGTTTCCCCGCTTGTGCGCGCATATTATTATCCCGATAATAATACTAATTAAGGCGCCTCGCAGCCGCTCGTAATAACACTTTGCACGTAATGCGCGCGCCTCCTAATCCGTAGCGCGGCATATGGTCCAACATGCGAGAGATATCCATGCCGCGTATATATATAATACGACTCTCTTCTCTCTCTCTCTCTCTCTCTCCTGGATTAGTAGATTAAATTTGCCATTAAAACGCGTGTCCGCCGTTTACCGTGAATGTACAACGCGTTACGGGCTTACGTTATCGATCAGTCGTAAGTCGGAACGAGGGAAAGAGCTTGATTTACGAGCGCTCTCATGAATATTGCTTCCCATGCTCCGCACGCATACTTTGTTTCGCTTTGCATTTCTTCGTTTTTTTTCTCTTCTGTACACCGAGAGAAGAAAAGAGAAGCATCTTTATTTATATCGAGATAAAAATATAAGAATTTTTATATAAGTGCGATGTCTAGAATACGCACTTGTGGGAAATATTTTAACAGCTTCTCTTTTCTCATTTTTCTCTCCTGTAAGAAAATAAAAAAAAAAAAAAAAAAAAAAAAAAAAAAAAAAAAAAATTTTAAAAATCGCATTCAAAGACGATTCGAATCGACCGTAATATGAAGATTCTCGCTCTTCGTCAAGAATCAACAAATCTTTAAGGTTAATGGCGGAGATATACGGATGGAATGCATGATCGTCGCAGTACAGATTATCAAAATCTGTCAATTAAAAATTGCGCTGCTCTCTTTTTCTTTCTTTCTCTTGTCGGTTTTCTTGAATCGTCGCCGCGACGTATCTCGTCGCCCGCATCTTCCTCGTTAGCTACGCGAGCGGAAAGTTGTTAAGTTATTCGTTATCCTAATTATGCACATAATAAATTACATGCAAGAGCGGCCGTCACACTCGAATACAGACTGGCGTATATACGATACAGCGGAATCCGCGTACGTGTGTTACGTGCGCACGTCGTCGGCCATTCATCGACCGACACGCGGACACAACACATATAGAGTGATAGATCGCGTATATATGCACGTGTCGCGCATGCACACGTGCATTTTTTCGCGCTAAGAATTCTGGGAAACGCACGTACACCGTATCAAATTATCGATGCGCACTTTCGCATCACGAGCCTACGCGCTGCATTCTCCGGCGCTGATAATTATACACGGGTATATAGGCATATCCTTGCGCTAATTAAATCACTTTTTACTCAATTAATTAACAGTCAGGTCCGGACTCGGTCGGAGTGAGGAAGTCTTCGTGAGCAGTATCGGTTCATCCGTACGTACGAATGCTAATGCATCGATCGTGTATAATTTCGAAGCGTGTGATATACACCCTTGACGAAATTTATATAATATCTTTGAAGATTGACGTTGTAATTGACGCGACACTTAAAAAATATAAATTTATTAAAAATAAGCGAAGTCACAGATTAAGCTAATGAAAGTGCCACTGAAAATGGATTGTTTGCGATTTATTATTGTTACTTACACGATTTAAAATTTACACGATTGATTCGTGTTATTTCAATTTTTAATTTCAATGTCTCTCACACATATACATATGCGCGCGCGCATCAAAACGGGTAATTAATATGTCGATGTATATATCGGTTATATTTTACATCAGGTTTTATAAATAATTCTCTTCAATTTCTATTATTTCTCACCCGTATTATGAGCCATCGTTGATGTTAATCGTAGCGATTGTCTGCGGCTTTCAATGGAAACGCGATGGCTCTCGAAAACGTTTCGGAGTGCCGCGGCGCGCAATTGCAACGCGCGCGCTTTGCAAACGCGGAACGAATAAATTAACAGGTGAAGTGTCGTTGCGTTTGCGGCCAACCTCGCCCGCTCGTTATCGCCGATTAATTTTACCAGAATATTTGCTGAAGTTCGCAATTGGCGATATTGCGCGATAAAGAAATCATCCGCGATTGGATCAATTAAATCGCTATTTTTGGATCGCGGCCAAATTCGAGAAGTTTTCGCGGAAAATGTCTCAAAGGCGAAACGTGTCGCTTCGCGATCACGCTGTCTGCGGGACAGGTAGGTATTCTGTCTCGGGTACGAATGTTAGCTCGGGACATTAGAAGCGCCGCTAATGAGGCGGCCGACAGTGAGTTTAAGCGCGAACGAATCCTCTTAGAATTCTGCTGACTGCTAAACTCTTAGGTCATAGCGTCGCGATCTGCATTTTTAAATGACTTTGCCGGCGGCGCAGATGCCTCGCTGCGCTGCCTCAGCGTTTCGGCCTCTGAGACACTAATTACGCGATAATGTTTCAACATTAATTAAACCGGGCGATCGTTTGGACACTTTTTAATCACAAACTTATGTATTCGGTTCGCGTAAAATTGACACACGTGGCGAGCAGGCTTCCGGAAATGTAATCTCGTACGTTTTTTTTTATCGATTAAACCACCATTAAAATTGTTACGAAATATTAGCATTTCCTGTTTCAAAAACTGAATTTATTTAAAAACCCCGAGTGTTAAATTAACGAAGATTATTTCTCTCACAGAGAGAGAGAGAAAGCGATATTACATATATATTTACATATTTGCGATAATATTTTATCTTGTTTATTCGTTGCGTGAGATCACGCGGGGAAAAAATGCAAAGTAGAATTAAAATATTAAAACATAGGATTGCTTTGTGCAATTGTATGTAAAAAACCGTGGTATCGTAACGAGAGAGATATCTGATGTTTGAGCACGTAGACAGTCGTTTCGTTGGTACACACGTCCGGGGGAGGGAGGGAGAGGTAGAGACGCGTGTTGTCTCTCAAAATATCACGCATGCAGAGGTCGCGAGTTTGTTACTTATGTAAGTATATATGCGCGTCATGAATATCACGCTTGTAATCTATGCAGTAGTTACACACGCGCAAAAAATCGAATAATACAACATACAGCGAAAAGATTAACTATATGCGGCGCGCATTACGAAACACCCGTTTCGACATGTTTTCTTCCGTGTCTGTCTCCCTTCCCTCCCTTGCGGAAAGCGACGCGGAACGTACACAGCATTGTTTAACGAGGAATTTTTCCTACAATCTAAGGTTTAAAAAAACTTTATAAAATTATTAATTGCGATATTGGAAGTCAAAACTTATACGAGTGACGTAATTTTAATCAGTTATGGAAAGATCTATTTTTTCTCGAAATATTTTAGTTTGCAGATTAGAAAAAATTCGTCAAATTTTGATTAATTGCTTTATGAGATGCATCTTTTCTTGTTAAAATATACGCAGATTGAGGTGTAGAATAATAAAAAGAAAAGATTTTGATATTTTAAGTACAATTTATATTATAGAATATCTTTAGTGGGAAAAGGTCTACTTATAATTCAATATAAATGCAACAAAAATAACAAGAAATTTTTTTTAAACATACAAAGTTGATGTTGCGCAAACATATTTATCGTTCAAGCTTTTGCGCAGCTCTCTTCTGTCTCTCGCGATATCTCGTGTCACATATGAACACCTATCATCGTGCGATACTCGAGTCGGGAGTTGAACGTTGAACGTCGATACTCGCGCGGGTCTCAGCAGTCACTTCTGGTCGTTACCCCGCTTTTTGCGGCGGCAGAAATGAGGCGTCAAATGACCGCGGCCGGGAGAGGCGGATCAGGAGAGTTCGCGTCCGCGCCAGACTCCGAGCCATTTGTTGCAGAGTTTCTTTCTGACGTCCAATTGAGTTTGCGGCTTAACTCGTTGAACGGCACAAGGGGCGCAAACGCATCTGTGTGTTACTTTCGCGGAGGGAGGAAGGGAGGGAACTCTCTTTCGCGTTTTACCTTTCCGCTTAAATCGACCGGCGTGTGCGCTAAGCATCGCGGCTCAACTTTCGCGCAAGAAATCGGCTGGGGGGGAGGAGATTGCTACCCTCGTTTTTCTCTTGCGGGAACGATTACTCTCGTCTTCGTGTCTCCGAATTTTCCGGCAAGCTTCGTCGGATTCGCGTCTAAGCGCGCGGAAAACGTCAGAATTTAAAGAATTGCGGTTGTATTCAGCGCGATTTGCCATCGGTGAAATTTGTTCGAGATGCAACGCGGCGAAAACAATACACGTGAGAAAGAGCACTTGATCTACAATATGTATTTAACGACACTACGCGTCTGTTTATTATCAATCGTATTGATCATTTGGACACAACTACGGTGAATTTTCCGACTCGCGAAAGAGAGAGACGCCGGAGCGAAAATTCGTTCCCTTTGCCTTCGAATCGCAGAATGACGTTGATTGTTCTCGTCGCGAGGTATTGGAATAATCCACGTGTTCCGCATGGGAATTCAGCCGATGTGTTTTTCCGCAATCCGTTCCTCCTCCTTTCCTTTCGTGATCGTCGTTAACTGTTCTCGTTCGCGTTGCGCGCGCGGGAGAAATCGCACAAAACAGCAGAGATTGAACGACAGTACACAAACGAGACCTCTGCCGTGTGTTTCCCTCCCGACGTATTCTCCGCATTTGTTTGCCTCGCTATTCGCCGCTCGGCCTTTTGTCCCCTCAGCGCACTTTCAGGCGCTGCCGCGCCATTCGCCCGAATTACGTCTGACGACAATTAACGAAACGAAGGCTCGGGCATTGCCAATGGGATAGTTTACTCTGGTTCCGGGCAACTTTCAGCCACCTTCGGTAAAAAGCTTTATAATTAAATCTCCTGCGCTCCCATCCAAACTGAATACATTCCTGCGCACACAATTTTCAGTCGCGAAACTCCATAAATAAATGCGTTTTTATCGAAAAGTTCAAGTTACTTGAATAAAAAGATGGAGAAGATACGATTTCGAGGAGATACGTAATTGATTTATGAACCGAAAATTCTGTCAGTCCGGCAAGCGTTTTTCTCCGCGTGCTATTTTTGCACTTTAAGTCGCGAAACTCATTTATAAATTCTCAGCGTTTCCGGAACGAGCCGAAAGTGGGCCGAAGTTTTGCTTCGACCTCGTCAGTAAAAGCAAATTTGATGAACCCAACGTTTTGCTTCGATAAAAGCGAGCAAAGTTGAGACGAGAGTGAGAGAGAATCTGTTAGAGCGCTTCTGTCAAAGCGCGGAGGAAACTGGTAGACCAGTCACTGACGAACACCCTCTACAAACTGCAACTCATTCGTTAATTTGCGCGCCCGGAAGTTATTGCGAAGGCCCCGCGGGGAACTGTCAATTCTTAGGCGGCGGTAGTTGCGGCGTAACGTCCCGTAACGAGAAATTCTCACATACATCAGAGTTATTAATGGATCGGCGGAGCCAAGAAACCATACCCGGCCTAGGAAAGCCGCCGATGCGACGCGGCGCAAATCGAGGATAATTATGCACGACGGTGATAATTATCGTTCTGCGCTTTTTATGTACTAAGATTGCTCTTCTTCATTACGCATTTAAAACAGTTTTTTAATGTTTAAAGGAGGGGCTTCTTTTCCTTTTTATCCGATCTAAGGGTTAAACTTTTTTACAGATTATTTTTTTAGCAATCGGGAACCAATCTAGAAGGTGCCGCGAAAAAGAATTCAAAAATCGAAAATAAAAGGCACCCTAATATCCCACAGTGTTATATGACACTTTTCGGGAAAAATACACTTAAAGGACAGTAACAGATATCGTAACTCTTTGTGACAGATAACGTACTCGAGTATGACGATAAATAATTGCGAACTTGTAAAAGAAAACGCGATGAAAGTTTGAATTAAAACAACGAAAAGTTTATTGACACCGTCGTGTTATTTAATTTTTTAATTTCTTCCGCCGAAAATACATGTATTATGCTTCGGGCAACCGCGACAACATTCTCGACAAAAAGAGAGAATTTCCGTGATATTCTCCGTTGACACAGACTTTTGCGCGCACGAATTCCCAGAACAAGTAAACGTTAAAGCAAATATAAGTCAACATTCGCGGGTGAGAGATAAAGCGAGAAACACGGAATAGCGAAAGAAATTAAGAAAAAAAAAACTATCGACTGATATAATAAAATATATTATTAAAAGTAAAACAATAAGACACAAAATTGAAAGACAAATCTGTCGAAAAAAAATAACGGGAAAATTCAAGTTTAAACGATAAATGAATTTTTTTCTTCCGGTAAATAAAATTGTTCTTTCTCTTACCACTTTTGACAAAAAAATGCCATTAAGCACGAGAATTTCCAGATGTCGTAATCTTATTTAAAATTGACAAATTTATCGCATTTCCTCTTTTCCGCGAGCTCATCAAATTGTTTCGTTCGTGTAATTTGTTCGGTTGGCATCGAGCTCCGGTTAACGACAAGCAATTTGCCTGTCGAGTGTTTATCGGCACGACCGTTTGAGAAAAAACGTAATGATGTCTGAAAGAAAACTGCCGAGGTAAAAGTATATTTCTTAGCTTACTCTTCCCACGGAAATTTTCTCTCTTATAGTTTATCCAAACGGATTTACTCGGTTTGCATTGGAAACCTTTATTTGTAATTTAAGAAAAACTCGATAGATAGTATATATATATGCAAGGCGTATCGGATTTTCTACGTGCTATTCGAAATGGAGCGTTTTTTAACAATGCAACTTTGGAAACGTTAAAAATAAATGAATTATTACTCGCGACAAAGAACACACGTTACTTAAAAATGAAGAAATAAAATTCTCAAAAGAAGATCTTCTGCGTTGTTTTCGATCAGCGTTTCTTTTCTAAAGATTTTTTCTTTGCATCTTATATTTAGTTTTCAAAGTATCAGAAGAAAATAAATTTTTTGAATTTTTTTTTCTAAAATTCTTACTTTATGTTTATTGAAATATCTCGCACGTAAAAAGTGCAGAGAATAGTTTCGTAATAAATGGGCAGATTTGTGTGTGCTTATTGTATTCCAGGATATAATCGTGCTGCTTATTAATATGTTAATAATGTTGAGTGAAAGAGGGGGAGAGAGAGAGAGTGAGTTGAGAGAGGTGCGGTGAAACTCGAAACTCGGGAGCTCGCATTAAACGTCTTGAATAAATTCTTCGGTCCGGGGCCGAAACATGCCAGTGTGCCAAAGTCGTAGCACGTGTCGGCGCTGAAAGGGTGCACCGCGCGGTACTGCGGGGGCGGTCCATTTAATAATCAGTAAACTAGTTACGACCCGCATACATCCATGCACGAGCAGCCATAGTCGCATGTGCGGCCTGAATTATTTACTGGAGGATGACCGCTCGCCAAAATGGACTTAGAATTCGCAATTAAGGTACACGGGGCCATAAGCCCGAAACACATTACCGCATTATTATTAAAATCGAGCAAAGCCAGCTCCGCGAAACGTAAGTCTGCTCTTCTGATGTGTATATACACCGTGCGGAGGGTCCCTCGGTGATTCATTATGGTCACCTACGAATTGCCGTGTGTTCGTTGCCGCGGTGGATGAAACCATCACGGTCGCAGTCTTTTGGGAAATTGACATTATCTCGCTAAGTTTCAGAAACCACGTTATTTATACGGAACTTTTGCCGTTGTTGTTTTTTCTTTTAAAAAGAATATCGTCTCGCGTGTTGCATGATTTGTAACACGTATTTTTAAAATTGAAAACATGCACGTTATTTTTTAAGTTATTAGACACGTTAATCTTGTATTAAACTGATCTTGTCATCTTGTTGATCATGTCTACGCGAGTCGTAAATATATTATATTTCTCTGAAAACGGACGAATTACGGACGATAGTATTTGCGCGACAATTTTATTCGCGGAGTCCGATCACCGCAGTATCCGCGAATAATCGAAATTCAATAACGAGAAATTTCGATGCGGAAAAAACGGAGCATTTTCTCGGAAACTAAACGATGCGTTTGTTGCTGACCTGGCAATTGTTCCATCGAATATCGCAGTAAACATAGACAACAAGCTTAACAAGCTTAGTTAATAATTTTATTCTTTGCAAACAAAAAATCCGACAGAATATTTGCCTTTCGTATAAATTCACTAGGTTTTTAACATTATCATTTAAACATGTCGTGCGCAATTTCGCGCGCGCGCAAAGTTTGCTCGCTGGTAATTAATCAAGAGACCGTTATCAGTCGTGAGAATTCTTGGAGCAAACAAGCTGGAATTAACGTCGCGGAGCAATTAAAGAAACATACGTTAACTGCAATATTTCGTACGGTTTACGATCGAACTCGTGAAAATAAATTTCCACAATGTGTGAACCCGCCAGATGCGGGGAGTTTTCATTAAAACCCAGTCTTAGACGTTTATGCGTGAGCAAGAATGGTCCGCGTATTTGGTGCAATAAACTGTATCTTTATACGTAACCTGTGCCGACAATACACAATCTGTGTTTGATAAAACTTCGGGGTTGTTTTTCAATGTAAAAAAAAAAAAAAAATATCAAAGATTATTCGTGACTATTAGTCCAGCAAAATATTTTCGACTTATTGAACCAACTAATTCTCAGATATTACATGTTTTCTCTTTTCTTGAAAAAAAAAAAAGAACGTCGACTCATAACCGAGGGGCAAGATTAGTATGTATTTTCTTGCGCGCGGGCGGAACTCGGAAGTAAGAACCAGCTCGTTTGTCTTACGCGCAGCTCGTGTAGTTTACAGTTCGCTCTAAGAAAAAGCCCAGGTAAACATCACGTCTACGTAATTTAGTATCGTGCAGTCGACGCGGCGCGAGGGCTCTGATTAAAACGCAAGTCGGCAAGACAGGTAGACTCGGGGAGAGGGGACGGGGTCGCGACGCGGCCGTGTGTATGCAAATTTTATAGGTTAAATGGAGCGCCCGACCGGCCGCGGAAATAATTATCCCAGTTATCCTGTATTCAGTACCTTAGTTATCCTACCCTCGTCGGCGCACCCTCTCTCGGGGCCATTGTCGCGCATGCATGCCGCCGCACCTGCACACACTTTCTCGCCACAACATTACGGACCTGTCCCTGGGGTCGATATGAATTCGATATAAATTCTTTGCGAGTTAATTTTGTCGCGAACGCTTAAAATTAACGTGTCGTAGATATTGTGCGAAGGTAGCTGTTACGTAACTTTTCAAAATCGATTCCGCGGATCGAATTAATTACAATTTTCGATTATTGTTCTGTCGTGGCAACACACAAAGAAAAGTCAGTTCTGAAAAATTACGTGTAACAGCTATTTATCTTTTGCAAAATGAAATTGTTGTTGTCGACTGTAAAGTTTGAGCAAGAAGAATATTTGTTTAACTTTCTTCGATAAGAACACAACAAATATATTATCAGAGAACGCGCGCGCACACATACATACAGAGGCAATTCCGTTGTGGTGAGACTTGAGGCGTCACTTGGTTACCGGGAGATACCGGGATTGTTTCGAGTACGGGGGTGAGTATTATCGGGGACGAGTTTGTAGAGACTGTAATGCGAATATTCACGTTCGGTGGTCATATTTAATTTAGAGGAGCGGCAAACATACCGCATAACGGGTAGTGCGGGAATATCGTTACAAGAAAATCCTGCGAGCGTGACAAACGGGAAGTCGTGCCCGGGCGCGAGACAATCATATTAGAGGCTTACAACGCGCCGTCGTGCGCGGAGTTTGCACTCCCGATGTATCTACGCCAGCGTGTGTCTACATCGATCGGTTTACTCGCCCGACTACGTAACTCTGTTCGCGTCGATTTATAGTTTCTCATACTTGAAATTGGGAATTAGCAACGCCTTGTTGCAAACGCCATATTTCAAAAACGCGCTCGATCGCGCGAAATTGCAACGTGATCCCGAGACAGAGAATTTAGGAATGTAATTTTCTTTTTTTTTTTTCTTTTTTTTATACCACTGTTTTAAACTTCCTTTTCCTGAGAAACAGATGTTGTCTCTCGCGACGTTCGCAAAAGAAAAAGTTTCACAAGTTTTTATTTATTTTGCGAAAGAAATCACATCTCTCCGGCAATTCAATTTAATCTTTTTATATGTATCTTATCTTTTTTTTTAGTATAGAGAAACAAATTAACTATAAAATAATATTTAATAACGTAAATGATTTTCTCTTGTCGGGGGTTTCTCACAGTTCGAATTATTCCACGCGATAATAGACACGGACTATTCATCTGCCACGTAAGCAGAATCCATGCACGCTCTCGTCCCGATGACTTAATTCCGGGAACGGCGGCGTTTAGGAAGTAATTAAACGTACGATGATTATCTATTTCCTGCGTCGTCCACCGCCGTCGTCCCACCCCGCCGTTGTCCCTCTTGTCTTCGCACAATGACGATGCGCCATCGCCAATCGAACCGGAAATTACCACGGAATCGAGAATAGTCTGCACACAGAGCATACGCACAAACACCGTGTGTACTTAACACACATGTGTATCGCACGCGTTGTGACGCGAAGTTAAGGACGACGGACCGAGGAGAGTAGGTGCCGCGATACCTGCACGATAAATTAGTGCGGATAACGCGAGGGTGGGTGCAAATCCTTTCAAGTGTGGCGAGGCGGCCAATCCGTGTGTGCCGTGCCATTAGACACACAAACGATGCTTATCGCGCGCGCCGGTTTGATCACAACTTAAGTTTTGTGCGTTCGACGCGCGTTGTTGAGGGGGGTGTGGGTTTCAATCGACCGGTCGCGCCCCGTGTAAGAGCCGCCGATTTTGACGCTGTCAACGGTGGTTATCGACCGGTTTGTTCTTTGAAATTTCAATTTCTCTCCTCGCACCACGCCGGCTCGGTCGGAGCTTTTACGCACGCCACGTAGAATATGTAGGGTGAGCGGAGCAAGACACGATCCATCGCAAAATACAACGCGAGACTCGGAGAAATTTCGATGCCGAGAGAAAATTTTTGTCTCGTCATCAAAGACAATTAACACGATATTAATTTCTTGTGTTACAAGTCAATTAAAACTTTATACAATTTTTTTTACATTTATTCATGTAACTGTGTTTATAAAACATAAACATTTTTTTACATTAACTTTCGGTGTGAGCGACTGATCTCGTAATCCTCCGCGCGATCCTCCGCCCTAACTAATGAAAGCGTTTCCATATTAGCTGCCGAGTTCCTTCAACTTCATTTACTCCATTCGGTTATCCTCGTTATTAAATTAATCTCGCATGCACATCAAGGAGAGGGATCTAAGATCGAGCCGCGTAATCTATTCCGTAATCCGGAGGGTGAAGATCGAGCGGGAATTCTCGTGAGGGGTAAAGAAATATCTGGCGAATGTACACGGGATGAATTATTCAGTGCCACGTCGATATTTAAAAGTTTTCCTTCTCTCTCTCTGCGCGCGCGCGCGCTTTCTCGGTGTTTGGCTTTTCGGAAAAAATCGGATCAAACGTGGCGAGAATCCTAGTGCGCGTATGGATTTTCTTTTTTTTTTTTTTTTTTTTTTTTTTTTTTTTTGCAAACTTGTTTCTTAACTCGCGATCGGAACGCGGGCGAACGTGAGGGAAAATTCAAGCGATCGATCTTTAACCGCGCGTGTACGAAGTCATTGCGAAAAGAAAGCACAAAAATTTCGTCTTGAGATAAAGATTACATACTGAACTTTACATATAATTGGAACAGAATCATACATATTTTTGAAAACTACATAATATCATCTAACAAACTTATTTTTTGTAAAAATATAATTTACTTTTTTTTTTTTTTTAATTAAAGAGAGAGAAAGAGAAAGAAAGAAAGATAGAGAAAGAGAAGTACAATATCGAGATTCTTCTATTTTGCCACTCGTCTTTCGAGACGATGCCGATATTTGCGTCATTAAGGAAAACTCGCGGGGGTTGCATATTAATTCTCCTCCCCGACGTGGATATGGAAAATGAAAGGGAATCGGTGAATATTCCGGCGTGCACCCGCCGATACACATTGGCGAAATTCACTGGCGGACAAAAACTATGATACGCGCTTCAGATTAAATGCACAATGCGTCAGCGCAGCCAAAGGCACGGATTTTTCCAAACGTTTGTTTTTTTTTTCTTTTTTTTTTTTTCGTCGGATATAATCCATCGTGCTTTTTTTTATGAAATGCCTCTGATGCATTTCAAGCCTATCGTACAGTCGATGAAAAAAAAAAAAAAACAACAAAAAAAAATAGCGACGGGTTCGTTGCACGAGTTTCGTTTTGTAATTTTTGTTGAAGGCGAATCTTTCGGGCATTGGCGGTGCGTTTCGTGGACAGGATGAATGCTCTTCGCGTGATATTTCCATAATGTGCTTGTAGTTCTGCATAAATAATTCAGAATAGAAAAAAATTTATCAATATGAAGCTCGATTCGATGGAAGCGATGCGTCGTGTGATTTATTTGCAAAGTTTCAGAGTAGAAACATATAAACCGTATCGTGCAATTTATTTAATTTTAACAGTTTTGAGATTTTAACTGAAATATATTTTCTTGAGATAGAAATAGATACACGCGCTTACCAGTTCTGGTTCGATGGGTCTTTGAGAAATCATTTCTCACGCGTACGCACAGAATATCAATAGACACGCGTGATAATATATTATACATATAACAGCGCACACGAGATACAACGCTGCGTACGTTAGAAGAACCCACGAGATCCACATCAAACAACACTTTTGCACATCGTTTTCCAACAGACGCAGAAGCAGCTTAATAGTCCGATACATGATTTCGCGATACAACGTTTCGCGAGATTTGTTTCAAGACAAAATAGAGGTTACGTGACGCGCTGCTCGAACTGATTGTGAAACAAATGCAACGATATGGAAATGTGAACGCTCGTGATATTCAAGTGGATCAAATTTGTATCTACGTGTTCTATGTTCTTGTTTTTTGTAAATGTAACTAGTTTCGAAAGAGTGGCACCTCGCCAGGACACGCGGTAAAAATATTATTCAATCTCGCGGTTCTAACCAACTTGCCGAACCTGTCGCAAAAATTTCAGACCTCCGAAATTCGAGAAGAAAAATTCGGCTATTTTTCCGCACGAAACTTATATTTTCAGTACGAGACGTGCGTACAATAACGTTTCAGTGTTACATTCTCTATTTGCGTTTGAAATCATTTTGGCGCGCAAACGCCGAACTCGCACGCGCGCGCTTGTATTTTTGTTAAAATGCAATTTCGAATTAAGTTACGCATCGCCGGTGCGAGGAATGATGGCGTTATATTTTATATACATGTATATATTGCAGCGTGCGTCCGTTTCGAGAGACTGATAGCGTTATAGGCGAAATAGGTCGCGAGAAGAGAGAAAGAGAGAGAGAGAGAGAGAAAGGGAGAGTGAGAAAGAGGCAGAGTTTTGGGGACGGAAATTGTATGCCAATCTCGCGAGACAATTACGGGTATGTAGCCCAGGTCAAAACGGAACCTTTGCGTGTTTCGCCGATCGATAGCCTATCAAAGCGGTTAAGCTACCACTTTTCAATCAGTTTTTCATTTGCATCGACAGTGCTTTTTCCGGATAACGGGGCAGATTACCTTTTTTTAGTTCGCTCGATATTGATAAAAGGAACGTTCGATTTCGCATTACGCGCGACAATGATCGGTAATTCGATGCTCCTCATTCGTGTAAAAAGATCGAAAATAAGTCCGGAAAATTCATATTTATGCGTGTACGTGATCATCGTTTTGTTACGCAATAACAATTGCGTTCGAATAAAAGAAAATTAGTTCTGAATTACGTGTGTAAACATATAATTTTGATAAAATTTCTTCATAAAAATGTAAAACAACCATTACGTACGTAGTTACACACAGATTTGCTTTCACGTTTACTTTTCTTAATGACGAACGATGACAGCTCTGAAAAACTTAATATCGATCGGACGTCATTGAACTTCATCAACTTCCTGATTACTCGTCCGCGCTCTCTTATTGCCTACAAATCACTAATTCCGCGTCGTTCGTTCTCAATTTCCATCGACCTTCATTCTCTTGGGAGAACCCTTCGGAAGGAGAGATACCCTTCTTTGCGCGCGCACAGACGAAATACCTTCCGGAAGTCATCGGCAGGACCGATAGTGACGGACTTAGATTAACTTAGGAGCGACAGCGAGCAGGAACTTCAAAGAGACGTCGCGCCGCGGCACCCACGAAGTATTCGAAGAACGGAGATTCGGCGGAAGCAATCTGATTCCGGCGGGGTTGTCGAAGAGGAGGAGAAAGAGGAGGAGGAGAGGGGCCGGAGGGTACGTCGTCGGCGTCGCGAGCGAAACTTTAACAAATTTGCGCGCCGCAGGAAACAGGAGGACGACGACGCGGGGGAGAAACGCGGGGCGGTTGTGTCGAAAGTTCCCTGTCGACCCTGTCGGTGACATTGAGTAAGAGCGCGACTTTCGTATCGATTAGTCGGGATTGGGGCAAGTCGACGACGATGCCTCGCTTCGACCATTGTCGTTTTACAACCGAGGTTGATTTTATATCGTTGCCGACAATTTGCATTTTAGTTAATTTCGATTCTTTTGCATCGAATTACAAAGTCAAGTCGAGATTAATGCTGAAGGGTGGTAAAAAAATGACTTTAAGTCACCTGTCACGCGAAGGGGGTTGATTAATTGGGGTTGATTAAAATAAAAAATTGCGAGTTGTTTCTAACGCAAAAGTTGCGATCTTCCTCCGAGACTCTTTCCGACGATTTTGGGGGAGAAAACGACAAAGGGTTCTTGTTTTCGGTAACTCCGGGCATTAGCCGTATTACTGTAACGACGTTGCTTTCCGTTCGGCCGGTTGCTTTCATTATTGCCCTATCGAAGTGGCGAAGGGCCGAGAGCGGGGCTCGTTTCCGATCAGATGTGGGCAATTAAAGGCCAATCGTTTCCCGTTACGAGACCGTCCCCGTTAACTTCCACTTCGCTCCCCTCGCGAACGATAATGCAGTTGCGCGCCGTTCCCGGAATGCGCTTCTATTTTTCATCGATGCGCATTGATCGCGCAATCGGCGGCTGTATAACATATGTAGACGCGCGCCCCGTTTATTCCAAGTGAATTCGAGTACATCTCCGACTCGAATGCGCGCTCGTAACGCAGTTAGCGTTAATTCGAACGGCTGTTCTTCGGTTGTGATGCTTCTCGGAAAATATTACGAGGGTTGTGATGGTAAACTCATTAACCTTTTCCCTCCCGAATTTTTTTCAGCAATAAACTCAATATCGTTGCGCTTTATTATCGGTAAGCTCGAAAAAATCGTCAAAGTAAAATACTTTGTAAAAAAAATATAATAATTTCCATATTTTAAGAGGTTAATATTTTTTTCTATGAATATGAAAGTAATTGAGAGATTGCGAAATGATCTTTGAAATGTAACACGCGTTCGCATCGCATCGCGCGCTTGATCTACGCGGGCCGAATTTATCACGTCTGATACACATACGCGAGAAATGCGGCGGGAAGATTCAGCGGGGAAGAAACGTGAGAAAGTCCTCGACTCGACGCAGCCGCGCGGGCCGACCGCGCGTCGTCGTCCGCTTCCGGCTGCATTATGCAACCACCAAGAAAGAGAGACCCTCTGAAAGTTTTATCGAGCGAGATCTCCCGGGTCTGGCATCGTGAAAATACATGCGCGCGGAAGAATTCCGCGGAGAAAGAATGGCGATCTCGTACATCGTGCACCAGACACTCGATGAATTTCCACCCTTTCTGATCCCGGAATTAGTTGTTGAGGAAACGCGGCGCTCTCGCGAAACACTTGGCTATTCCGCTCATCATTCTTGAAGCGCTTTATTTTTCTAGGGGAGAGAGGGGGGAAATAAATCAGTTGCGCTTTTTCTCTGACATTCTGTAACTTGACTTTTGATTACATTAGATAGAAGACTAATTTTATTTCTCCATTATTAATAGAAAATGTGAAGAAAGTAAGATTATATACTTTAAACGCAAACAAATCTCTTCTATAAATTCTTATTTAAAAAATTACGCGTTAAGAATATTTAATATTTAAAAATGTTTAAAACTCGGGGGGTTTGAACTAATTATCGAATTTAATCGATGGAATATCTACCTATTTCTGAGCAAATTTTATCCGCTTGATGAGAATTCAGCTATCGAGCCCCCGCAATATCGAGGTGACCGTCACCTGGTACAGGACGGTACGTATCATCCTCTACGGCTACGCCACGTCACGTCGGACGAGGGTGTTCTCGCGACGTTAATTATGCGGCGGCGTAATTAAATAGGAGGTAATTGAGGGACGCGGAAGGTATTATTGAAGTTTCTGATGGCAATGGGGGCGGTCAGAACTCGTTGTTTGCACGTTGGTGTTTGTAAGTGGCTTGAGCTCGTACATGAGGCGACCCTTGTCACGGGGATGCGAGAAGGGCGCGAGACTATAGAAAATCTTTTTGATCGTCGAGGAAGAAAAGTTCTCAAGCAAAATACCTGAAAAGCTTTTGGGTATTTAATTTACTTTTTGTTTAAAACGATCGTTATGCTCACGTCGCACACAGTTAATGAATTTACTTACTTTTTCAATTATTCTGTAACTTCGAAGTAAATTTAATAATAAGATATGATGTATGTTTAAAAGACCTGTTCTCTATCTTTCTGACATCTATACAAGAGATTTACCTCTCTAGATTTCAAGAACCAGATTAATTAAATGAAATATCTTGTTCTTTTTTTTAGATTTATTGACAAATTAAATCTCTTAATATATATATTAAAAGCGAATTTATATGAAGTTTATAATAATAATTATACAGAGTATGTAATAAATCCTGTCTTTGTTCTCTCTCTCTCTCTCTCTCTCTCTCTCCGTTATCAACATCAAAAATCTCATTATGTTATTGCATAAGATAATGCAAATTCCGCCGTCTTATTATGCAAAGTAAACTCCTCTCCGGTTGGTGTTAGGGTTAATCTGGAGTTCACAAAGTGACCAAGTTCGGCGCTCTCGAGGCGCGGGGACGGCAGCTCACATACTGACGATGAGGTATGGTAGCCGGAGGAACGGTGACGCTGATACGCGAGCGGTCAGTTTTGCTCGCGAGTGGAAGAGGGTTGATCTGTTGGTTGATTGGTTGGTTGGTTGGTTGGTCGGTTGGTCGGTTGGTTGGTCGGTCGGTCGGTCGGTCGGTCGGTCGATCGGTCGGTCAGTCGGCTCATGCATATGCTAATCATATTCGGAGGCGCGCTAGCTTCCAGGCGGAGATGAGCACCGGTCAATTCCGCCGTGCCATCGACTACCACTCTATTCTGGGGTTCTCCCTCTGTGCGAAGCTGCGCGAATCGTTCATTCGAACTACCCTTTTTTACTCACCCCAACTCGTTGCCAGTCAGCTCGCGCGCGCGCGCAAGCGGTTTGATTAAATTAAATAAACCGTCGCGAATACCAGCGGACAGATCGTCAAAGAACACTTTCAACTCGCTCTCTTTCGCGCGTCCTATTTCCTGTTTCTCCTATTTCGAATACAATGCGATCGTCGATTATTTCCAGACTGGGTTATAGTAATTTTACACACAATGCAGAATCTTCATAATGAATGATTTGAAAGAATAATGCGCGGAGAAGAGCGAAAAAGTCTATTTTAAAAGTCAGGTTTGAAACAGAACGGAGTTCGCCGCGTATATTTAGCGTTAAATTTGATCGCCTGCTGTTTACCACGTGTGTACATGTGTGTGTGTGGCGAGAATAGGATGAAAATATGATATATATACACATGTGTACGAATTAACAAAACATTGATTTAGTGATATGTCGCGCTGTGACTCTAAATATGATAACGAACCCATTAATTTAACACACACACACACACGCACACACACCGTTGTTACAAATTGAGGCAACATTGTCACACGATGCACTCTAATCGGATTTTCCGCAAATCCGCGTTACCGCGTTCTCAGAATAAATATGCTGTAATACGGGGATTGCCGGCAAGTTTGGGAATATAATACTTGGGTTTTATATTCATGAATATTCCTTCCGCTCGGAGGAGGAGACAGACGGAGGAAGAAGGTAGGAAAGATCTCGCACAATTCCTTTCGTTTATTTCTTTTTCCAACGCGCCACTCGTTAGTAACGGATCGATCGCTGATAGACGCTGCCTCAAAGCTCGTTACCCTTTTTGATTCCTTAACTACACGGGAGACTTTGAAGCCGGTGGCATACATTATACTGACTTTTCGATCGGAGATGTCGATCGTTTACCGTGCGAATTGTATAAAGGAATTCTTTCCACGCGCGCACACACACACACGCACACATACTCGTCGAAACGATATCTTTTTGCGGTAGAAAATTCGGAAGAGTTCGCAAAAAAAAAACCTCAACATTATCGAACTAGAAGAAGGATTACAACTTACGGGTGCGGAAAAGAAAGCTTTAAATTCATTTTATTTAACTTTAATTTACAGTTCTCTCCCTCTCTCTCTCTTTCTGTAAAACCGATCGAACTTTCCTGGGCGTAAAAATTGCTCTTCCGGAATGGAATATATTGTTCGTTCGAAAACCAACTTTAATCCTTTGTAACGCATTACGACTCTTTGTCGGAAATCTTTCACTGGAAAGATTTTCGCCTATACTTTGACGCGAATTTTCCGAAACTCGATTGTCGACGAGTTCTAAGGACGGGAGCAATTTTCCGCGCGTGTTTCCGCAATCTGCATCGCGATTACGCTGCCGCGCGGAATTCGCGCAGGTGGTCCCGCGATCGTCAAACCGGTCTCTCATTTCTAGCGGAGCGGATCGCGCGCGCGCGGACATCGCTTGTGTTCGCTCTCGTCGTCATTTTTGCAATGGGCAATAGCTCATTTGAATGCGAATGCCGCGCGCCGCGCCGCGCCACGCCGGGACCCCGGCGGACGTTAACGATTCTTTTGTTTTACGTGTGTACGCGGGCTCCGTGGACTCGGCTCAAAGTCAGTCAGCAGTCGGGAGGCAGAGAGAGACTTGATTTAAGACCGGCACGATATCTCGAGGAATCGCGCTGCGCCGCTTAACGAGCGCGGTGTGTACGCGGATCGGTCCGGCTGTTCTCCTCGTCTCTCTCTCTCTCTCTCTCTCTCTTTTCCTTCCGCGCGTGTTCTTCTTCTTCTTCTTCTCTTTCTCTCTCTCTCTCCTGACGTTTTTCAAAAATGCTATCGCAAATAGGGAGAATGTAGGCCGACGTCGCACCTTGCGCGTTCCCCCCGTTGATTCCCATGATGTAAGAACGTCGGCGTTCGCGCTTATTCTCCAACTTTTCTCGCGATGCAGCGGCGTTAACGAAATACGCAACTGACATTTATGTGTTAGCGTCGTTCTCTATACATATATCTTCGGGTATCTGAGAGATCGCCGGGGGAATTATCCGGGGGTTTAAAATCATTTAAACTAGAAATGAAACCAACCGACGCGTTTGGTCGAAATTGATAGTGCGAGGAGATACACACATATACGTGCAAAGAGAAACGTTCAATCGTTCGGTGATTTGCTTGACGGCTAATTTCACGCGAATTTCATTGCGGAATCGTGACGCTCGAATCTCGAAAACACAATGCCGAATCGCACTTGCGCAATAATCACGCGTTTGCGTAATCTGTTTCAGACGAGTACGGATCAGCCGCGTGATTTACGGCGCGAATAGATACGACATGAGCGATAAATACCGGCATTTAATAAATCGCAACGTCCTCGTTTCTTGACGTTATTTTATATTATATTCACATATTCTCTACGCGAGTCACTTCTTGTCGCATGGAATATGTGAATATCGCCGGGTTTTGAGTATCGCGGCAATTACGTCGCGCTCGTGTGAACACGCGCGAGATATTAATTGCGATAATTAAATGACTTAATTCGCGTGACGTTTCTTCGCGTGGTAGCAATCAAGACGGCGCTTTATATCAGCCGGGAGATAATGAAGTGATGATCTTCGAATGGAAATATCCTCCTTACGAGCGCGGGAGGAAAGCGTGTGATTTAAGCGATGCGACGAATTTTTTACGGCGAGGGAAATACGCGGCTACGCGGATGAGCCGTTTATTATATTCGCGTCGCGCTGTTGCAATCTTACAATTTATATCTGCAAGTGTACCCCGGCGCGGCCCAGACACCCGCAGTTATTATTCCATCTCGGGAGGGGATCCTCGAACGGACATATTAAATTCCTCATAAAACGCTGGATAGACCGTAACAAATGGAAGGACGCGGTCTTTGAACCTGCCGGAGCTCCGGAGAGAGAAAGAAAGAAAGAGAGAGAGAAAGAGATAAAAGTCCGTTTCTGCGTTCCAATATTCGCAAGTGGCTCCACGAAGCCTTTTGCCCGCGAATTACGCGTCCTCAGGATTTTTCTCATACCCGTGCCATTATCATCCCGCGGAAATCGGAGAAAAGAGGAGGGAAAAAAATTCGTTCGCGTTGACGGAAAAAAAGCAATTTTTTGTGATTAAACTGATTTTTTCAGGACTTATTAATTTCGCTTGGATGAATACTACGGGAATATAAATTATTTCATATTTTTTATTTACGTAGATTTTAAACTTTAAATGTTTTAGATGCGCGTGCATAAATTTGAAAACGCTCTTTTGTTCGCTCATCCGCGAATGAAATTCGCGCTCGTATCATTTCAAATATGTAAATCATCACGAACGCATTTACGGCTCGTTGAGCCGTTTCTCGTTTATTCCCCTCACACCGAGTGACATCGGAAAACACGTGGCGCAGGCTTAATCCGGCGTTTGGCGCAAGACGCTCGAGAAGTCCCTTGACACTTTTCGGTCCCGGCGGACAAACGAACTACTTGTTGGCGCAGGACCGACCCTTCCGCCCCTTCGGCAAAGTTCGCGCTGGATAAACAATGAAAAAAAAAAAGTTGTTAGAAAGTTCAGGCCGCAAGGGACCGCCTGCGGGATAAACATATTTTCGCGGTTCGTTTATTATTCGAACGATAATGTCATCATCTGTCTTCTTTTTTTTTTATATATGTTTTATACGTCTCAAATGTACATTCGGGCGTTGTTCCGCGCATTGACCAATCAATTCTAGAATCGCCCGTGCTTGGGGTTTTGATCGTTATTGTCTCTAAATTGTTGAACTTTTTTGAGACAAATAATTGACAAAATATCGTTTATTGTGTACTCGGTGCGCATTCGAAAAGCCATTCGAAAAGAAATTTGTGCTCGCTCGTTGTTGCGACTTGGCGTATACAGTCTCCGCGACTCTCTTCGACCATATAAAATTTATTAACCCTCTGCTCGCTCGTCGAAAGGCGCGAAGGGGGGTGCGAAAGCCGGCTGCATGCCGGCTTTGGCAGCCGTTGCGACGTGTTTATTCGCCTGACGCAGGTAGAGTATCGGTTTACGAGGAATACCGTGCAGATAATATATGGAAAGTATAAATCGAGATAGAAGAGCGACGACGACGACGACGACGACGACGAAGCTACATCTTCTCTCTCTCGATTTCCATACTCGCCCGAATGGATTCAGCTATCGCGCGAGTATCAGAAAAATGTGTACTTCTCTTACACACATATTTCTTCTATGCATAAACGCTTCCGCGACACTTTTTATCTTTTTTTTTTGTTTTTATTAAATAGCAATTTTTATTAAAAGATAAAAAGAAAACACTGTAGAATTTTAATCGTGCGATATAATTCGCGATGCGCTTTATTATATATTTATTTTACAAATAAATTTCCACCGAATTTCAAAACGAAATATGTAGACACATGTTACATGTTTAACACCGCATACGAAAGTCTCTCGTTACATATTACAGCTGAATTATTTATATCATAATTAATTTAACCGCGTGAAATATAATCAAATTTGTTAAATTCTCGACGATTAAATAATCGAGTGCATATTTTATACGAATATCATGTATAAACGAATGCGTATGTACAAAGAGAATTAAAGCGGCGCCGGAAAAAATTTTTTTACCGGAAAAATTAATGAAAATTCCAGGCGCGAAAGAAAAGGCGGTCTTTGAGTCCGCGTCTTGACATCGCGTTTAAAGTGTCAAACACTCTCGAAATGCCCTCTCCTTCTCTCCGGTTAGAGAGTCTTCGGACTCTCTGCGATGGCCGGTAACAGTGTGTGCACCAACTTCTACTCCGAGGTAGAGAAAATAAATTCCTACGCGTTTTCTGGGCGTTGAAAACCGAGATCGGAATTCCGGAGTCAGTCAATCCCGGCGATGTCATGAGGACTCGCTTTATACATCTCCAATCTCCCGTTGTCTGGCGTCGGGATAATTAAATTATCGGGGACCGATCTCTTTCTCCGCGCGATCTCGTTCCCTCGGATCTTCCTCCTTTTCGAATCACGACGATGTACAGCCACGGGGGTTGCGCAAGTCCGTCCACTTGAACATGTTTGTCCGAACGTGTCAGTTTTCGAATTGATCGGAGTGCCCTTAGACGGCGTAATGAAACTAATTCCTTGATTGCCGCTCTGACGCAATATCCGCTCGTTAACGCCGATTTCTGAATTTCCACGTTCTCGCTGTTTTCGATTGAACGCGTAACTACGAGTGCCGCCGTACAAACCAACGAGTCATAATTTCATTTCCAACCAGCGACGAAACGGGCTTTTCTCCCTTTTCTCCCTTCCTCTTGAGACTGAAAAGAATCGCGTCGATTCAGGAATGTTTTTATTTAATTGGGACATTATTTAATTTATCTCAACACGTGTAAACAATATTTAACAATAATAAATTAATGTTTCTGCGATGCAAAGGTGGTTTTTTGGGGGAAATTAATAAAGTTCACACGTAAATGTGATAAAAGAGCACTTGCTTGTTTGACGTATTTTAGCGGATTTTATAATCGAAAACCAAGACAGATTTTTCTTTTTGCCTTCTCTCTATCGGCATTGCTATATGATATTTCCGTGACCGCGTAATTGCCTCTGCGCGCGCGCGGACGCTTGATTAAGAGGACACGACCGATCTCTCTCGGCAAACGCGCGAGAGAATCGGCGAAATCTGTCCGTTTGTATGCAGGAGAGCGCCGCGTCCTTGGTTGACTTCGATGTATGACCGGGCATTGTTAGCCGGCTGTGCCGTCATCAGTTGCATGTGAAATTCGCGCAAAAGTATGATCTTTAAGTGCCACGGACGCTCGTAAAATTGTCGGAACCCGTCGCGCAGAAGCGCCGACACACGCATACCTCTTGCATATACGTCGATCTTGCCATCCTCTAGATCGCGGATTATATACGCGATTTTTTTTTTTTAAGTAAGCGCGCCCTACAAATCCCGAGTCTTTTTCACGCTGTTTTTATTTTATTCGTTGCTTACAATCGCTGGAATTCTTTTCTCGCGCAAGTTCATTTTACTTCTAACTTCTCTGAAATACGCGCGCGCGTGTATTTGATGCAACGCGCGGTCTTCTCCGGGTCGATATCACGCGCGCTGTTTCCGACGCGAGGATGCAGAGAGAAACAGTGTTTTTACGAGCGGCGCCTAATTAGGACTCGCAATCGCGGCGAGTGGTGAAAGGCTTCGCCTGGTTATTTTTAATTCAATCAATGTCGCGAGAGGAGAGAGACCGCCCTGTCTCGCGAACGGTAGAGACGGATTTGAATACGCACATGCCAAATGTCGAGGAGGAGAGAGAGAGCCCCCGGAGGGAGACGGGGCACACTCGTCGGACCATCGATCCGTTTGTCCGGCTCGTTCGGGATCCCGCGGTAATAAATAAGAGGAGACGAGACGAGCACAGGAGCGGGACGACAGTCGCGATGTCGCGCGCGGAATGCATCGGCTTCTGTCAAACGGACGGTGTGCGGAGACGAAGAAGACGACGACGACGAGGAGAAGAGCCGTTGAATGCGCCGAGCGGAACGTCGCGCTGATCCCAGTCTAGATTGCATTAAGGCTTTTCCAAAATGAGCGATTCCCGCAGAGACTTTCTTTCTATCTCTTTTTTTTCTTTTTTTTTTTTGCTTTTATTCCTTCTCTTTAAATGGACTATCCTCGACTTGCTAACGACTCTCCCAAATGTGGACATCGCCACACGGACAATTGAAACTCTCTCCGACGCCTCGCTCGTGAGTTACTTCGTGCATTCGGTGCCAGAGTTGCAAAAGTAAGTTAAAAAATAAAAAGATATTTTCAGGTCTGACTTTATAATCGACATTCGCTCTTTTCGTCTGCGCAACAAAACAGATATTTTATTCATCTTAAATATATATTTCGTACAAACATATATTGCGATACGTATTGTCGTGTATCCAGGTGCGCTTTCCGTATCAAAAAAATGCTCGAAGCGGCCATCGGCCCGTGTAACTTCTCGTTGCATCTGGCGAGGCAACTTTTCGCTGCGCTTTGTCGTACCGTGTGGAGAAATAACGGCGAACGGGACTTATCTCGTTTAAGTTTTCCCGGTTACGTGGAATCGCGGATCGCGCCCGCTTTTCCCGTCCCGTTCTTGCCCCCGAGCGTTTCGGGGATGAAACTCGTTTCGTTCGCTTATATCCTCGAGAGCAAAGTGCCGCGAGAGGAATGTGTGTGTGTGTGTGTGTGTACGTGTATGGGTCGGGAATGGTTCTGGGCGAAGTTACGGATGCCCGGCGAGCTGCTTGATGTCGGCCGATAGTTCATATGCCGAGTGTCGTGTCCTACGTGACCGGTTTGACAAAAGCTGACTCGAAAATTCGGAGACGCGCGCATTTATTTCGCGCCCCGTTCCCTTCTGCGAGATTGTACCCTCCGCACGCGCGTCTCCCCTTTTTCACCCCTCGTCTCCGACAAGATAGCTTGATCGGAATCGCTATATGGAAATTGAATATGAAGTTTTCCAGAGGTTCAATCACTCTTTTGTCACATCGTCTACTGCTTTAGAAAAATTCTTTGTTTCATATATTTTTTCGAAAAGAGATTTTTTACAAATTTTCAAGATATTTTTTAATTTTCCACATCAAGTTGTTTTTTTCTCTAATGCAAATGCGTGGTGTTTATATTTCGTCATCTCACGAACTTTGGATTTAATTAGTTAGGAGAAAGAAGCCTCTCTCCTCATTCTTCTCTCACTTCTTTCCTCCCTTCTGGGACGAATTAAGAAGCCGTCGATGCCGCGAAACCGCAGCTAAATTATTTTAATTTTACGCATTCAATGCCCGTTTCTTAGCAGTTCATTCTTTCCCTATAATTGCAGTTTTAATCTACCTCCTCTCTTTCTCTTTTGAGTAGACCGGGAAACCCAGTTTCGCCGAGACATTTTGCGCGCTAATCCCTCTCTCCTCTTCGCTTTCACCCTTCTGAAATTACTACCGATTTTTAGCCGTTGCAAAAAAGTTGGATGCGAGTTAAGTTTGTGGGAAAATTCTCCTATTTGTTTGCACAATACTGCATTTATCAGAATAAAGATAAGATACTGATGATTGATAAGAATAATATACTTTGTTCAGTACATCATAATAAAAAAAATCAATCAATAATGAAAAATCAAGTATTAAGGTAATATAAAATTAATTTTGCTTGATTTGATCCTAATTTTCTAGAGTAATTGTTTGAATTTTTTGTGCATGTCACATATTGCCACTAACACAGCGGCAAGATTGTTGAACGAAAAGTTCGGAAAACAACAAAACGCGTCCGTTCTTCTTTACGAGACGTGCAGAGTGCAAATATTCGCAGTTTCGTTATTCGGTGCATTGATGCAAATCGCGCCTCGTGTGTTGGCACAAGTTAGCGCGCGCGCTAAATGCGTCGTCTAGACGGGATTGTAGTCCCGTTTCCGCATGCGGTCGCGATATTTTCACGGGCGCCGACGTATCGTTTGTTCGTTGAAGTTTACCTTCCGCGCCGGATCCGGATTTGATTAATTACCCGGAAGCGTGAGAGTTGTTACCCACGGCAAGCCGCTTACACTCGACTTTCGATCCACGAACTTTGTTTCGCCGCTGCGGCAACGAGCGAGTATCTAACCAGTTTGCAACGCCGCGGCATAAATCGCGGCGATAGTTAACAATAATTGTTGGTGTTGGCTATTTATCGCGCGTGCATTCGGAAACTACATCCCGCGAATTTCGACAGCTGACGGCATAAATAAATCCGTATTAAAAATACAAAAAACAAACGTTTCCGCTAAAGGAATATTTGTCTTCGCAAATCTGTCTGCAATCAATGTATTTTTTTTTTTAACACAGAGTTTAAAACGCGCACCAACATAACGTATAGATTTTTTAATATCGACTCGCGCATCGACAACAATCGCATCGGGCTCCTGATAAGAATTGTTTCTTTTAACGAGCAGGCATTCAAAAAATCCGAAATTCCGCGGCGGTATCAAACAGTTGTCGCGAATAAAAGTTCGCGTTAAACTTCTCTCGGAGAATCCAGGCAATGCGAGACGCGCGGGTATGCAAAGGCCGCGCCGCGCGCTACAATAATCTCTCTCTCTCTCTTCTTCTCGCATCGAACAATCACGTCTCTCATCAACATTTACCTTTGGTCTTACACCCTTGTAATCTGCGGGCAATTAAACCTCTCTCCCTCCTCCAACTCGGGCTCTTCGACCCCCCGCGAGTTCTCCCGATTTTTCTTGCCGCTAATCCGGTTACCTCGATCGCGGATCTTTCTGGCTTTTCCGCGGCGCCTTCTCCGCGCCCGGGGATTGATAATTCAATTAGATGGTTCACACAGTTGATTTAACTGCCGGCTCTTTCCGTGCTGCTGCTCTCCGGCATTGGGATTCACAATTCAATTAGAAGTTAAACGCCGGTAGCTCTATACAAGGTATCCGAGTTATCCTCTGCAACTCCGCCGGCGCACACTCACCCTTTCGCGCCGCCATCGTCGTCGTCGTCGTCGTCATCGTCTTCTCTCCTGTGCTCTCTCGCCGGCAACTCTCTCTCTTTCCTCATCTCTTTTTCACCGCGTCCCCGCGGTACATTGAACGCGGGAAGGTTGAGTCGAGCTCATAATCTGGCTCTGTCCTCGTTCCACCCTAATAAAGTATACGGTCTGAATAAACAATGAGGCGCGGTGTCGCTTCAACAAAAGCAGCTCTTTCACAATGACACGCCTATCTGATCGCGTCGATCTTTTTCCTCCTCCTCCTCCTCCCCGTTAAAACTCACCCGCGACTCGTGAATTTTTTATCTCGCGATTTTGTACCGCGGGCGGCAATAACGCGCCCCACACGCGGAGATGAGATTTTCGGACTGACGAACGTCCCCGTTCGAAATTCGAAGTCGACAAATTCTTCGAGAGCACATTCCACTAAATTCTTATTTTTCCAAGGATCGATGAATCTTTGATATATCCAAATGTCACGAGCGAAGTAAGAATATTTACGAAGCTTTTACCGTCTCGAGGAAAAAGAAGATAATAATCCGCGCGCCACGTCTGAAAGTAATACGATTATACTATATACGCGATACGTAAAACCGCTTTCACCGCTTTTATATTCCCTTAAAAGGGAACGAAAAAAAAAAAAAATCGAAACCGAAGTAGCCGCGGACTACTTTGCTCGCTTCGACAGGCTTCATTACGCGCGCGCGCGTTCTGAATTTATTTCTCCGTAAATTCAATACGGTGAGCATCACCGCAAACAGTCCATAAATCAACGGACACTCCCATCAGAGACACACGGGGTTGCACGTTTGACGTCATTCTGCGGTCGGCGCAACGTCGTCTGCGCGATTAGCTCGCTCGCCGGAGAGAAACGCGCGGTGTCCGACCGAGACGCGCGTATTAAGATTTATTTTAATGAAGCTTTCGGCCGGACGCGCATTCCTCGTCGTGTCGTGACCCTTGGAGACTTAGCGGTACTTTTGCTCACGAGACGGGACTCGGCGCGTCTCTTCGTCTTTGATAACGAACGACATTTGCAACTGTGTCGCCGCGGAATTCCGCGAGTGCCGCGCGAGCTATCGACGATCGTAAAACGCCGCGGAATGTCAAAATCGATTGGCGATTTACTGTCGATTGTTTTTCAGCGACTACGCGACGCTGCGGAATCGCAGCTGCATATTTCGTAACGTCTTGGTATGTCATCTTTTTTTTTTTTTTGCAACGTGCTGCGAAATTTATTTGACGCTTATCCGGCGACGCAAAGTTTTCGACTATTTCCGTGAGAATCCGTTGGAAATTGAAATTTAATGACTTCGAACGCATCTTTTTATTAATGAGAAACATATACTTACTTGTCGTGTGTTTTTTTCAGGTGGTTTAACTGCCAACGTTTTGAGTTTTCACGCCCGACAATAATTTTTGACGGCGATAATTACGACCAAGTGTTTTCTTTTTTTTTTTTCGCGGAAATTACGCGATACACGTTTCGTGAGGACTTTGAAGTCGAAGGGTGTGTGCGCGCGTGCCATTTACGAGAGCTTTCGGCCACGGTCAAATTAGAAAGCGCCCCTTATGGCTCTCCGGAGTTTACACCCGCTTTTGTGCGGACTAGAGTAGATTGCATCGCGAAGAGAGAGGACCCTCTGAGGCATTTCGTCGCGACAAAATGCGTCGTCGTCGAAAAAAATGTCCGATGATTAAAAGCCGGGCGCGCACACCTGTTCTTGCATTCAACTCGGAGCTGCGAACGATGATCTTTACGCGCGGACGGCATAATTTTAACGAACACACGTTATTGCGAAAACAACAAAAGTCTCTCTCTCTCTCTCTCTTTTCTCGTCAGTATGTATTTTTATCAATTTTTAATGCGCGCGAATCTCTCGTCTTTGTGAAAAATCCGTACGCGGAGATTAATGGATGTTTTTTAGTTGAGTTCCGTGCTCTCTCTCTCTCTCTCTTCAAATTTCGCTTTAAAAGTATTCCCGGAAAAGTTTGCCTATCAAACTTGAGTTCGCCGAGAAGAGGATTTGATCTTCAACTCGGATTTTTCCAACGCAGATTTTTTTTATCTCTATAACGTTTATTTTAACATTGAGGGGATAGGCCGTGAGATAATATTAATGAGACTAACAATTCCTTTGCCGCATTCGTTTGCAATTACATATCGCGATAAAAAAAAAAAAAAAAAGAAGGGTTTGACTCGCGTGAATACGATTGTTAGTACTTGATGCCGACACGATAACATCTCGTACGCGTGGAAAGTAACGCACAATGCATTCCGTGGAAATTGACAATCGAGGTCTGGCGTGCACTTAATTATCCTTTGCGTCGCTCGCAGACACGCTTGTAACAAGGCGAGTTAATCAAAATCATTTGTGTCACTGCACAAATGGCTTTCATCTGCGAGGTCGTACAACCGGTTTATCGTCAATAGGTAACTTCCTGAAACCACATGATTCGCGTCTGTGTGTGAAGCTTTAATGGCCGGCACGCCGCACTCGCGGAATTTGCGAATTAACAATGGCCCGCTCGTAACGTAAATCATCGATTCTCTTTGACATAATTAAAAATAATAATAAGCGCACTTACGGCGATATAAACAACCATTTTCTCTCACGTGATCGAAGCGTGAACCTTATCGTGGTTGAAGCGTCGTAGAATCTTTCGGTATCAGTTTCAAAATAAACAATCGGTTTAGTCAGTCTTGCGTCGACAGCTCGTTCGTACAATTCTCAAGCGCACAAGAATATCCTTACGATTCTCGCGACTACACCGCGAAAAAAAAATCAGTGTGCAACGCGTTCAGTTTCGATTTTTTATAAGATATGTATCTACGTGTGCACAGTTTTTATTATCTACAACACGTATAATAATAATAATAGTCGTACTATATAATAACAATCTTGCGTTAATATACTTCATGTTTAACGTTCGCGCTTTTCTCCCGCGCTATTATAATTTTCCCCCCGTTCAGGAGGGCAAACTCGACTCCGACCGAATTGAAAATTAAGATGCAGAGGCGGCGAGAGCGCATTGTGTACACGCGACCCAATTAGGCGGGGCGTGTCGGTGTATTTTCAAGATACCGCGTATGGGCGTTCCCGATGTACGCGCGGAGATATATAAATTTCCATACGATACACTTTCTAATAACGTCTTTAGCGGAGGATATTACGCGGCCGTGCTCTCGCGAATCAATTCCAGCAGGGGCGGCTGCCTGACCATCTCGGAAATAAATTGTCGCCGACCGTGCCACCGCCGTGCGCCGCCGTCGATATTAATCGCGACGGAGACGCGTCCGTCGCCAATTACGCGCGGCGATACTCGCGCATTAATGCGCAACTCGAGTTACGCGGACGCGCAATCGACGTCGCTAATCGTCCGTGAAAATACCGGTATACTATCGCGCGCCCCGTTCTCTCCGTATTACCTGCGAGTGTATTTCATCAATTTTGACAGGATGACGGACACGCCAATGAACCCGAACCTGAGTCTCTGAAAGGATTTAATTAGGTGGAAGATGAGCATCTCTCTCTCGGATATATGTAACTCCGTGAAATATATATCTCGAGCTTGACGTATTATCTTTTTTTTTCACACGACAACGCGTGTAGCGCAACAGAAGAAAGCCGGCCACCTGCGGCACCCGTAATCGCAAATGATAAATGAGCGAATGTGTCAATCAGGTTCCGTCTACTTGAAGAAATTTAATAACACACGCGTTGAATGCGCGAGCGCTACATTTGCTAATCGGCACACAAGTCCAACATGTATATATGATCTGTCGTCTTGATAATACATAATGACAAGAAAATATCTCAGTGTTTCCGCGATGTTATGATACGTATTTTTTTTTTTATGTTGCTATAAAAGAAAATGTGTCAAATACGCACCTCGTATTCATTATCGACACGATTGTCAGTGCGTGGAAAAAGTCATTAACATATCGCATAATTGTTTGTCTTTGTCTGCATAATAGATCATCGTGTATCGATCATTCCGATCGGCTTTTTGAAAATGTCTTGTCGCGCGCACACGCAGTCTTCTAACATGTGTTTGACTAAAACGGCACCGTTATGATACACGTGCCTTTTGTCGCACCGTGAGAAACGCGCGATGCGAACGCGCGCACGCAGATTGCACGCGGGACACCGCACTTTTGTCTTCGATTCTCCTACACATACGGGGTGTTCAATGTCGAAAGTGTGCAATTTCAATCGAACGCGTATCTATCGATGCTCACTTTGATACAGACACGATGACGGCGACGTCTTGTTTTTTATAAAAAACAATAATAAAAATATACATATTATAACTAATGTATATTATTATTATTTATTCGCAAAACTTGTGTGCCGATGTTTAAAGAAATTATACGCCATAATCAATTTCCTTTTTCTGTAAAAATTACGCATGACAATTGACATTTTCTCAAACGTTACGCGCGAAAAAAAAAACTAGATTTTTCGACGCGATATTAAAATTAACGCGTGAGAATTAAATAATTCCATCAGAGTTTCGTGTTGTTTTTCTTTTTTGATTGCGACGCGCAATCAAAATTTTCATCACTCGTCTGACAATTTGGTCAGACACACCCGGTAGATTCGGTCTGTGTATTTGCTTGCCTGATTGTTTGCGGGCAGGAATACGCGACTTTGTGCAGCGTCGGCACCGCGTAGTCAGATGCACGTATAAGGCGCCATTGTCTTCGATGACTGGTGATATTATTTTGCTTCGAAGATCGAAGCTGCGCCGACGAGTCACGATCGGTTTTTGATTCCGCTATCGATTGGCTTTAAATGCTCGATCAGAAGAGCGACCGATCAAAAGCGTTCCGCTATCAAAACCCGCGCGGCGATTCTCGGCGCATAGAATGTATGCGCGATCAATGTACGTAGCTTATCTCAAACCTCATCATTTTACGCTCATTAATTAAAAAAAAAAAAAAGAAAAGAGTTTGTAGAAGAGAAGCGCGCGTCTCTTCTGTGCGAACTTAATGTAACGATATTTCGAATCGCATACTTTGCAAAAGAAAAAAAAAGGCCAGTAAATTGTGATTTTACACCTGATCACACGAGAAGGGATGCAATTGCTGGTAAAAACGAATAAGCCATATTTACGCGGTAATAAATCGTTTATACGAGACTCGAAAGTTTGGGTGTAAAAACAATGTAGCGTTTCTTGGAAACAATATTGCGCGTTTTAAAGTAACAGTGTTAGCTCTCTCTTGCGCGAGATATGTCCGAGAGTGTCTCGGACCGCAACGAATTTCTTGTGTATGCGGATTTTTATTGTTTGTAATCTCTATCGTCGTAAACATCGCGCGCGGCGAAGTGAAAAACGGAAGTTTAAGAGCGCGATAAATCATAGTTTGAGACTCTAAATTTTGGGTTTAGGGATCTTTTTGCGTTCGCGGTCGCGCGTTTTGTTACACCGCGTACGCGGCATTTTGCGCGCGAGAGGGGAATGACGCGGGGGAGCGTACTCGTAAACCGAACGTAAATTTTCGACGTTTAGGCCGGCCGACAATCGATTATTACTTTGTGCTCGCACGGATGCTCCAGCAGGAACGATAAAGTACGAATGGTCCTCGCGAAGTGTGACGCCTTTTAAGACGCCATAATTCATTCTCACCTTCCTTTCTTCTTCTCTCGCATTTAACTCCAGAACGCGAAACGTGTACATTGGGTTCGATTTATCGTCAAATTTTGCAACGATTATTTTTCTCGCAAACTTTTCAATGATATTTTTCTTACAATTTTCTACACGTTATTAAACAGAGATTTGCCAAATAAAATGTAAACAAATTAGATTTTAATTACACGTCTATTTGATTCTACATCAATAAATTAATAAATCAGTTTTCTGCGTTATACAAATTTTTTTAAAAATGTGCGCCATAGAAGAAAGGCAATGGAAAAAAAGAATAATCGTCCGTCAAGGATAGCGTTTGTTCTCTCAAAGGAGAAATTGTAGTAAGGGGAATCGCGAAAACAGGTTCTTACCTGTTCTAAGAGAACCGCGTGATTCGACTTCGTGGGCAGCGTCGGCTCTTCGAATTCGGGAGCCGAATACGAGAAGATCGGCTCTTATAATGAAGCGATAGAATGCGAAAAATTCTCGAACACGACAAGCTCTCGTGCTTCTCGACGAATCGTAAAAAGGCGGTCACTGTCAGGTGGGAGGAGGAAAGGTAGCCGCTATGAATCTCCGCAATAAAACGACGACATATTTATTGTCTGTGCAACCAATATTTTCGGTCAACTTTAGACATATGTGTGTAATAAAACAAAAAGACACAGAATTAAAAAATTATTTTAAATAATTATTTATTGAGATATTCGGAAAAAAATACATTTTGTACACAAAATACAAATAAAGAAAAATACTCGCACATAAAGGAGTTGATTGTGATCGAAAAAAATATCGTGAAACGTCAGGCAGCGATTTCGCGCTTTTCGAGCAGGTAAACCTCTTTCGCGCGCGAGAGAAATAGAGTGTTTCTCTCGTCCCGCTGAAGAGGTTGCCGAAGGTGATCGCGGATGACGAGTGACGTTCGTGCGGGGAGGATGGCAGAATGGGTAGGAAAGAGGCTTGCTTATAGGGCCGACGGGGACGTGAAGGCATTCATAGAAGACGATTTGCGGACCGGGGCTCTGGATCTTCGGTACCTTTTTACCCTTTTCCTTCGGCGGAGTGGGGGCGCGAAGGACGAGGAGAAGACGAGTTGGCGGGAGACCGGAAGGGCCGGAGAGTGTTATTAGCGAGTCGACCCTGGCGGCTGCCACGACGGACCACACACATCGTCGCGCCGCGAAAAGGGAGAAGCAGAGATAGCGAGCGGCATGGAGAGATAAAGAAAAGGGAGACGGGGAGGAAGAATAGAAGAACGAAAAGAGAAAGGAGTAGAGAAGGAAGAAGCGAGAGAAAGGAAAGAAGACAGACGAACGTCCGCGGCCGTTGCGTGGTCCTGAATCTCTTGATCCTTCCTTCCTTTCTTCCTTCCTCTCTTCCATCCTTTCTTTCTTCCTTTCCGTCCGGAGTTGTTTTAAATACGGCGACCTGTCGGAATAATAATGACGGAATCATTGTTATATTATTGTGCGAAGCGCCGAGAATAATCGAAGATATTTAATTGTCTTATTTTTAATTTGTTAAAAATATAATGCTCTCATGTGTTGAACGTAAAAATTTATTTCGAAATTATCTTGTCACCTTTCTGATACTTTTAATTTATTTACACTCGAGTTTTATTCCGAGAAAAAAATAAAATCGACAAAATAAGTTACCATTAAATATATAAATTTATTTGCTGATTTTAGAAATAGAACTCTGAATGATGTTAATTAAACGAGATAATCGTGATTGACGTTTCAAACATTATTCGAATTTATAATATATTCACCGGATTTAAAATATGAAATTGTAGAACAGCGCACATATTACCGTGTGCAAGACTTTTAATCACTTCGAGTAGACTATAGAAGGCTCATATATTATTCACTCCCGCGAGAAAACAACTTTAGATAATACGAAAGCCATTAAGATTCTTGAATTCGTGCATTAAAGTAACATTTTATTAATTCCATCGATTTAATTAAGATTTTTACTCTTACGTACCAGTAAAGTAAAATTTCAAGTGATATTTTATTCTCTCTTCTATTTTTATCTTAAATGAAATTTAAATAGTTAGAAATATAAATTAGCAAAATATAAATGTTAGAAATTTAAAAAACATGTAAGAAAATTTTACTACGTACACAGAAAAAAATGGAGTTGCTTTAATTAAAGTCGACGACACGAGTTGCCAAAAATAAATAATTCATTCAATTCAACATCATTTTTTTCCGTGTATAATTCGAATTATTATTGAAACAATTGCAACTTTTGTAAGACACGAAATTGGATAGCACTCGTTTGCGAATTTCTACGTGAAGATATACTCCTGACCGTTCTACTCTTCACGATCGCGCTCGTTACGTTTTATGTCTTTATCTCGCGTCACTCGAGATGAGAGCGATGAGAACGCGCGTGTTCTTTTCGTCTTTTCGTAACGCTCGTTTTGATCAGTGTATGTTTTTTTGATCACAAAGCGTCTGTAATTGCGGGAAGAAATAAGTTTACACGGATTAGCCGCTTACAAAACTCCTCGCGCTTACAAAACTCCGCGCGTTTTTACAATGAGAGAGTTAGAATGTGGTAGCTGCGCGCTGCATACAAAGAAAAATTTAAATTAAATTACGAAGAGAGAAAAAAATAATAAAAAAGTACGTTTTTATCTTGAGATGTTATATATTTTACGCGAACTTCTTTAAAAATTAGCATATCTGTAAATTTTGTAAAGTATTTCTGTCTCAACGTTCTTCCTCTCTTTATCGAAATCGTGGATCTTTTGAAGTTTGAATTTCAACCGCGCTTTTGCATGTAATCCCGTGGAAATTAAAAGTCAATCTCTTCTCCAAAGTCCAAGTTTCTTCAACTACTTCCCGAGAATGTTCAAGCAGGACGTAGTTAGTTTATATCTGCAGTATATTTATGACGTCAATACATACGTAAATTCCGGGCAAATAAAACGCCGCAGAAAACCGCGAGTGCCGGGCGCGTTCGCTCTTGTCGAGCAGCATCGCAAAACCGCAGGACGGCGGGAGCGGAAGAGGGGGGAAGATTTTCGGGTGAAGAGTATTACTAAGTAATTTGTTCTTTCTTCATCCACGCGTGCAGACGCGAGCAACGGAGGAGAGAAGGTAATGGTAATGGTCCGCGTTGCAATACGCCGCAAATATAACCTCGTCCATTCTCTTTGGCGCGAAGGGGAACTCGCGCGGTCCTCTTCTCTCTTTCTCACATGACGCAACCGCCAAGTCCGCAGAATCTTTCTCTCTTGGTCCCTTCGCGGGCCACCGACGACGAGAGGGTAATTAAACCGGACAATGTCTTGCACGCGGAATTAAAGCTCCGATCCCGCAGAACCCCCGCGTGGCGAGAGAAACGCGTCAGCAAGCGAGCGATCGCAAGTGCTGAGTCTAATAACGTCGACGTTCCCATGACAATCTCGGTCTTTGCAACTTGCATCTCACACGCATATTTACGCACAAGTTATATATATATTTCGATTGAACAAATTGATCTGCAATTTTGTCTCTAATTTATCTAAGAATTTATAATCGAAAAATTTAATTTATTATTAGAATTGCATTTTTTAAATATCTTCAAAAACACATCTTGTGCTTATTTGCAAAATGTTTTTTTTCGCCACATTGAAGATCGCACCGAATATCTTTTGGATCTCCGGATCGCGGGAATGAAGTAAATTCCATGCAAAAAGGATGCGTTAAAAGTGAAACAAGATAAAAAAAAAAAAAAAAAAGAAGCTTACTAAACAGTTAAAGAATATCTCGTAGCCTGGAGGGCAACGACGGCGGCAACTTTGTTGCCTGCTGCGACCTTATAAGTGTCTCCTTTTCTTTTCTTTTAGTTTTTTTTTTGCGCGCGCGATATTCTTTCGATATTCTTTCGCATGCCTGCTTTTGTTACGTAATTTCTCGGATTTAACTTGCTCTTTCCCACTCGAAGCAGTTTACCGTGCGCGTTTTCGAACACAAACACATTTCTCACGAAAAAAAAGCTACTGCGGTTATATTGTAAATTGTAAGTTTATCTTGTAAACTAAAGACACATTTTATCTGAAGAATTTTACGAACAATTATCAAGATGAACGTATGGAAACTTATTGTATTACTTAAAAAAAAAACCTGTTTTGATCAAGCGATTGGTACTGCGGCGCGGATAAATCGCGATGGAACTCGAGAACAGCAAAATCACGCTTTACTAGTAAATCTCTCGCTACTGGTAGAGATCAACCATTAAGATCCGCGAACGTTCTCTGAACGAAATCGTCTCTTGCATTTAGATCGGAATCGTTCGAGCTTACGGAATATTTCGAAGAGAATAGACTTCGTTTGCGAAGAAGCTCCGTCGCTTCTTGGAAAAAGAGAGTAAGAGAGAAGGTTTGAGTATTTAGTATTAGAATATCGTACATATTCTTACTGCGAAAAAATATTAAAGAATAAATTTATTTCATTATTAAATTAATTTTTTCATCATCATTAAAGGGAAAAATATTTTCCGTCTCTTTAATAGATCGATTTGCTTTGTGTTTTAGATCCAAAATGCAGCTCCAAAATAGAATGCGACTTCGTCAAGAATCATTAGGTGTTGCATCGTAATGGTGAGTCCTTACAACATAATATTTTAAATGCATAAGTAAGCAGCGACATATATTCAGGTATACGTCCTGCGACCCGCTTTTAGCGTGTACAAGGGTTAAAGGCCCCGCCGTTGCCCCCGTGTCTCTCCTTTTGCTTCGCGGAGCCTTTGGCACGTCGGGGATTTCGACTACACGTGTACACCACTCGAAATACGAGTGGTCGGCCTTATAACCCTTTCGCACACCGTATAGAAGAGTGATTGGGAATGTCGCCGCGGAATCTCGTTTGCGTGCGCGAAATGCGCTTCCCAGGGAGGACCGTTTCGCGGAACGAATTTGATTTAACTCGGTTCTGGCCCGCGCGCTTTATGGGTCCCGGCGAGCTTTCGAGGATAAAGCCGGATAAAAGAGCGTGCGCGCGCAGTGACGCATTTGCGCTTTGCGGAACCTTACGTTGATCTGCTGCCCGCAACAGTGAATTTCAGGGATTTCTAAATGCATCCTTTTTTTCTCAAATAAATGTTTTTGTGGACAGGCAAAGGCACGTAACAAATTTTGCGTATGCGAGATCTTTTGATAATGTTTTATCATATTCAAAAATATGATTTTATATCATTTTATTTTATTTTATTTTTTCACTATAAAGTACTTCTCTGTGCTACAACAAGAGAATCTATTTTACAATGTACAAATTGATTTTAAATCAAATTTAATATTGTATAATAGAACAAAATTGAAATTAATTAATCAGACAAGACAAAAAAAAAGTTTTAGACTTATTTAAAAAATAAACGTTATCGCGATGAGTGTAGTGTAAAATAATTTTGCCGTTTTCGTAAAATACTGCAAATAAATACGTCACTGCGACACAACCGTGTCGCGTCCAATGCGGGACACGGCGGTTGCTCAGCGATGCTCCTTAATGCGAATTCTCGCTGTCTCCTCGGTAGGACTACCGTTGCGAACGAAATAACACCGTAATGGAATGGCGGGAGAGAAATAATAAAAAGGAAAACAGCTGGTTTCTTCTCGCTTATCTCGCGACCCGCGCGTTCCGATAACTCGTCGGCCAATTCATTACGTCGGGCCGCGCACGTTGGTCCTTTGATGTTGGGAATCGTGTAGAACAGGCTTGCACTTTTTGCTCGCGCCCGGCTTTTGCCGGGACACGAATTTACGGGAACATATGTGAACTTGTTTTCAATCGCGGAATTATCGCGTTAATTCTTCTGAGAAACGCGATTCTCGGAAAATAAAGTTTCATCAAGTCGAGCGACACATTTAATAACGGCGATAAAGTGTCGGTATTAAAATTTAACGACAAATTAAAAATCAGAAAAGATACAAAAATTCTCACGGAACGCTATTATTCATTCGTTATCGAGAAGTTTAATTCGTTTCACGTATCGGTTAATAAACGGATGTTGTTTTACCTTTTAGCAGACGATATATAAAAACGAGGTCGCGATACGACATAATTATTCGTACTGATGATTTTGCTAATTGCAAACTTCGGTAAAGCTAATAACAGGACACGTCACTTTAATAATGCATTCCGTTTGCAGTATTACGCTGCTCGTAAACAGTATTCAAACGTTTTGATTTAATTTTCGATAAGAGAGCTCGTCAAAAAATGTCATCCAATTAATGCGACGCGAGATTTCAAGGAGCAAGAGATATTTGTCTTATATGTATTCCAGTTTTTTATTTATTAATGTCTTTATATACGCGTGCGATGTATACGCCTGTCTATATTTTTCGATGGATGGCACACTTGAAGTTTTTTCTCGTCCCTTTTGTGTGCGAGTGTTAGAGCGTGTTTTTTTTTCTTGTTCGCCAAAACGCTAAAAGAACTATTAGTGATATTATGGTTACATCTCTCTCTGTCTCTTGTCGGTTTTATTTTCTCTTTCAGTTTTTGTCCGCGGTGCCAGAACATCGCGCGACGCCGTTTAAAGAGCAACCGGGCGCGTATTAATGGCTCGCGAGCGCACGTCGCCTCGTTTTTGCCGCATCCGCAACATCGTATGCATCCGGCGAGGGATGCATACGGTCGGCGCAAGCCTCCGGGGTGTCCGCGTTGCACAACTTCATTCTCGTCATTAAGCGGCGTCGCCGTTTTTCCTTTCTTTTATTTTTGCGCCTGTTATTTCGCAGCAGCCGGTTCTTGCGCGACGACGACGCGCGCAAGAATCGTTGGTGTGTAAATAGGGCGATCGTCTCGATCGTTTAATTAGAACGCTCTCAGTTTAATGCCCGAGATGGAATTAATGGCGCAGTTAATTTTCGCGAGAACAACAATCGTCCGCGGCCGTGTCGCCATTTTTGTTAATCGACACGTTCTGAGTGAGCGCCAATTAGTACATGAATAAGTTATCATCTGCCACTTAATTAACGATGTTAGTTTTCGTTCTTTCATCTCAGGGAGATTATTTAGAAGATAAAGACAAATTTCCAAGACATTGTGCGTCGAGATTACATTCTCGATCGTATATGAGCGTGCGAACGGAACACATTGAACGTCGGTGTTTTGCGCTACCTTTGTATCAAATATCTCGGAACATTTTTTTTTTTAATAGTAAATACCATATCTCTCGGGTATTTTCTATCGCGTCGCAATGCGGGGAGGATCCCGATCGTGCGAACGTTGTGTTCGGCCCGAAGAAGAAAAAGAAGAGGAAGAAGAAGAAGAGAGTCCTTCTTTTCCCCGAGAGAACGACCCGGGGAGGTCACGCACGTGACACACGCGCGAGCAGTGGTGGTCTCTGCCAATGGCCAGGCGATATTTCATAATTAGCTTTGAGGCCCGTGCGTATATACGCGAGTGCGTGCACGCAAGGTGCGCGGCGCGTCCTCCCCATCACGGCACGCCACGATGTTGTGCCTACACATCGCCGATTAAATGCCGTATTAACTCTGAGGCCCGTCGTATTTCAGACTTCGGGTGGGGACGGATTTCTGCGGTGAAAAGGGGTTAAGACGCCGGATCGGATAAAACGAAATCCACGGAAATAAGTGGAGGGAGAGAGCCAGGGATAAGAATATTCCCGCTCGAGGAGCGTGATTAAAATTCGCGCGCGAAATGTCACGCGTTCTTTCGAATTTCCGCGGAAAACTTGGAGCGAGAGTTTGAAATGTTTTCCTTTTTTCTTTCATTGTCCGATTGCGAGCCAGTTTTGCTCGTCGTGAAACGAGCGAGTAGATAAACGCGCGCGTCTTCTTTGTCAGCCGGCCCTGGACAGTTTCTCGAAGCCAAAGATGCGACGACGAAAAGATTCGCAGAGAGGGGAGGGGAGGGAGGGAGGAAGAAAGGAAGGAAGGAAGGAGTTAGCGAGAAGATTTGCCGTCTCGGAGAGCATCGTCAAGTGATTTACGCGCATGGATGTGGCACAGGTACGATAATTAAGCGAGAAGCGGTCTGTATACCCGGTTTCGATCGCGAACCTCTTTTCGCTCCTCTCGGCTGTTCTTCGGCCGCGTGGGCGGTCTCTCTCTCGGGGCCACGTCCGAATTTGACACGCGTATCATAACCCTTCGCAACGCCGCGATCGGTCATTAAAATATTATATGCTAGCAGTGGGGTATCTTCGCGGCCGAACGTGGAGATTACCGCCTCGATTCTCGTAGACACGAGACGGAATGTGTGCCCGGATTATCGCGTTCCTCCCATTATTCCGTTCCGCAGCGAATCGCTCTGTGCGTATAACATAAAAGCGGATAGAATTTTGTTTCGAATCTTTGAAATTTCGTGTTTTTTTTTTTTTCATACAAACGTTGGCTCGGGGCTAGAAAGCGTTTTGCAATATTTGCGATATACGGTATCAACGGTAATGCATCGAGGGGTAATGTAACGAGGTAACCTCGAGATAAGACTCGTATACTCGTAAGAAGAGCCCGGCGAACGGTGGCCGGAGATTATTATCGCGATCCTCGAACGGGAAGAAACACGGGACGAAGGGGGAGAAACTCGATATATAATAACGCACAGAGATGAATCTCGATGATCGTCACGTTTCCTCATTTGTGCCGCCGCTCTCTGCGGCGAACGAGATCCTCCCCGAAATCCGCGCCCGAGATCCCATTCCTTCGCGTCCAGGTAAGAACGTCGCAAGGACTTGGCATCTCGTTCAATGGAATTCCACCGTCGGATTCTCGACCGGCAATTTGCCAGTTGCGTTCGAATTTCGCGAATTCCTAGCCCGTGTATCCGGGCTCCCCGTGCGCTAATCGCCGTGCGGTCCGATAGACGCAAAAACGATTCGCATAGACGTACGGACCACCCCACATGATCGTCGCTCGTCATCCGTCTTTGCGCGCGTTATTCTCGCGCGACAAACGAGGATAACTCGACCTCGGTGAATTTTCTCCGAGTAATCCGCATCGTGCGGATAAGCGTCAAAATGTTTCAGATTTCTCGGTCACACAATCGGAAGTATGTACGAGGGTGTCTGAAACTTTTTGACAGAGCAAGTGTGGGAAGGTAGATTGGATCAATGGAAAAGTCAATGTACAATTTTGCGGGATTTACAATATTATATCATATATTTATATTATTTATTCTATTATTTATTTATTCAAACACTAATTAATTAATATGATTCAATGAGCTGGACTCTGTCGTCATATAATGTGCACACACGTCTGTTGTGCTTGACATTTAGTGCGCGCGCGACTCGATATCACATTTTTGTGCACGTTTCGATACTTACAGTCTGATTATATACTGCACATTCCCTACTGTCAATAATCGCTCTCTCTCTCTCTCTTTCTCTTCCTGCATAGAGTTTCATTGAAATTGGTTTAATTCATTTTCGCGATATACTTGCTGGACAAACAGCAAACAGACCGATATAAATAGGCAAACATAGAGAGCCGGATGGAAGTAAATCATCGCGGACGTGTAAACCAAGTGACGTGTAGCGCGAACGAGAGTGAAATTGTAACGTGTTGTCATGTATTTTGAAAGCGCGATCGAGAAAATCGACGAGATAAAAAAAAAAATGTCGAAGAAATTCCACAGCTCAAAGATTATTAACAGAGTCAGATATTGATTATTTGCATGTGCAAAAATTCGACGTCTCTGTCTCGGTTATTCTTCGCTTTAATTCATGTCGTTGTTTACGTTCACAAACTCCCCCCCGTGACGATTAGGTTTGTCGCGCGAACGATCGGCTATTACGAACGGCTCGAAAAGTGCAGCGGGGCAAATAAAAGCGCGAGGACAGGTTTAATCAGTTTTACGGACGGATGCGCGCAAGATGGACGACCGGATTGTAGTTCGCGGACGAAGTTCTGATTGGAATTGGATCAAACGAGACGGACGATCGATCACCGCGGCACGTTGCTTTATGAGCGCGCCTCGCGCTCCTCAAATCGACGGCGTGTTCGACGCGCGCATAGATGCACAGTAGGTGCAACGTGTAGATCGCTCTCGCGATCGACGACGAAATCGATCGACGCGTACAACCATATATAATCGCAATATTGACTGAATAACTAATTGCACAGCTGGAAAAGCCCTGGTAAAAATATCTCGGAAAACGTTCGATAACTTGTTGCGAATGTAGCTCGATCGCGTGTAGAAGAAATTCCGATCTGCTGCGATTAAAAACACTTGTCTGTAATTATTTCAATTAATTTTCAATCAATATCATCATGTAATCATTTTCAATTTAAATTGAGAAAATTGTTAACGACAATTACAAAACGTAACTGCCACAATATTGTCTCGAGATATTTTTTGTTCTTAATATTTTAATGAGTGAAGATCGACAGTGGGGAGGCAGAGCAGGAGAACTCATTCCCCTAGTCGCGCGCGCATTCCGTGCCGTTCGGTATACAACGGCGCGAAATTCAGGACGATATTCTGCAAGATAAACGAGCGGGCGCGCGCGTTGCAGACTCCGCGCGCTGTTCGAGCCCTGATTGGTATTGGATCAAACGAGGCGGCCGATCGATCACGTTCCGTGCTTTACGAGGCTGTTGACACCACCCACGTGTACATCGTACGGCGAATGTCGTATAATTCAGGATGCCCGACGAAGAAAACAGTCGGGCGTTATCCATTTGCAAAACACAAACTCGCGCGATCCCCGGGAACGGACGGGATACGCGTCGCGTTTTACGACGATCGCGATCCGCTTTCGTCGAAACTGATAAGTGATAATTCGTCACCCTTGGGTAAACGTTTCTGTCGCGTCGAGAATCCGAAATAATGGCCGTCTATAAATTCGACGTCTATCGCGTGACTATCTCATAGCTAAAACAACACAATCGTTTTTAATCGATTTATCTATATAACAAGTTATATATATATAACTTGTTCCTGAGTAAGTTTAGTTTTGAACATACACAAAGTTACTCACGGAAGGAGGACAGATTTATTTTATGAATTCTTACATTTTGAAACGTATCAAAGATACATTCTGATGCGCATTTTACCGAGTATTGAATGTAATATGTTTCGAAAATGACGTTTTAATAGATACAGAAAGAGAGAATGTAAGGAAACAAATTAGGGCGAGTAAACACGTTTTACCAGCACATTTACTTTTAATTAATATTAAAATAATAAATAATATTATTATCCATTCCGTCCATAATTACTTGATGAATAATTATATGTAAACAGTTATTATTACAGTATGACATGTCAAAGAGATACATACATATATACGTATATACACTGTATCAATTATAACTTATAATTATAGTCTATCTCCGGTATCTGTTTACACAATTAAACACCGTCATTATTTCAAAATTTGCGCGCGGCAATTATCTGCGAACGGGTAGATTCTCGCGGGGCAAGCACATATGTTTTTTGTAAAAATCGTCGCGAAAATTGCGCGAGGTGCGTGTTAATGGTTACAAATAAACAATCGATCATACCCGCTCTGACAAAGACAGTGCGAATACTTGCGCCGATCGATTCTCGCGTCGAGTGCATCTCGCGAGCATCAGGGGGGATGGTTGGTCTCGTCATAAATCGTCGACGTATGTACATACATACGTATCCGTGGCGTGTTTCCCTTTTGAGCTCGAAAGTGTTTCGCCGGAGCTAATGAACGGCGCTTTTTATCGTCGCGATATAAGATCGCCCCGCGTTCTCGGTCCGTGAAATTCTCGCCGGGACGGGAGTAACGAAGTCGATTCTTCGGCCCGATGTCGAAGTAGCGCATTTACTGCAATTCTCGACCGCATTGACGTCCCCGCGTGAAACGTGATCGATGGATCGATATCTCATCGCGAAGCAATCATTCACCCGGTTCGGTGTGTTGAAACGAAAAGCACACGCACACACACACACACAGCTGAAAATCGCGCGCGATTTTAAATCTACTTTTTGTATATCAAAAGAAAATGATTTTTTTTTTTTATGATAAAAACTCTTCGCGGAACGAAGAGAGAAGTGATTCTCAAACTGGTTGTCTCCGCAAATGTCACTCTATAATGGCCGAGAGAATCACTCTCGAAGATATAAAACTGCCGAGTGTTTTGTCGGAAGCTTAAATTCATCTGCGTAAAAAATATCCGACTATTTAAAATGTCGTTGAGGAGCGAATTAGCGAAGATTTTCGAAAGAGTATTTTAATCACCCTTTCGCGAGGGGTTTTATACTACTAGTCGGGCCCACCCCGCGTGTGCGAAGGTATCAAGAGCCATTCGGACTAATCCAGATTGACCCCGGCTTCTGCTAATGTTCTGTATTGCACTCGACGTTATCCTTGAACGAGTATCGTCTCCCGGGCAAAAGTGGAGAAGAGAGAGAAAGATAAAGAAAGAGAGAGAGAGAGAGAGAGAGAGAAGAAGAGGGAGAGAGGCTGCCGACACACCTGGCGGGATTAAACGCACAGGCATTTAGGTACTTCTTCGGATGTATCTCTTAGAGAATGTCCTAATGGTTCCCACTCGACATGACGATCTTCTCCTCTTTCTCGCGCGCGCGCGTTCTCCGGCTTCACTTATACAAGTTGGATCCTCGAATCCTTCAGCCTCTTCAGCGTCGAGTGGTAAGGAGAGTTGTCTAAGGATTAGAGCTCACGGCCGACGACTCACTCGAAATGAGTTCAAAGTACAGGCCACTCGTACGGAATGTCCGCGCGATGCCGAGACGCGATGAGAAAAATAAGACAGACACATCCGAAAAAGAGGGAGATCTGATTCGAAACATATACAGGATGAATCCTCGTGCGTTATTTAACTCTCACAAGTTTCTTGGCGGGTGAAACCGAATAGAAAAAATCAATCAACGTTTCATTCACGTTTCATTCCACGTTTTTCCCTTACTTATATTCTTCACTTTCTTTACAAATTTCACGTGCGAGAAACGTGCTTGGGAAATAAGCAAAAAAAAAAAAAAAAAAAAAAAAAAAAAAAAAAAAAAAACGCACAACAAGCGCCGAATAAATAAAATAAGTGCGAAAAGATTGATGCGTGCGAAAGGGGGAGTAAACACACAGCGAGCGAGATAAGAATCGTGTAACGCGCTCGTTGTAAAGGGTAAATTGCGGCGGAAGTGCAACACGGCGGGTGCAACGTTCCGGAGCGTGATATTTCAGCGGCGCGGCTGACAAATGAGCGGCAATAGCTACTTGCCCGCACATCGAGCGACCGAGCGGCAACAACATTCTGCGCAACCACCGCCGACGAGAGCGAATGATTTACCCAGTGATACCGATAGGTTGTTATGATCGATTCGTGCATTAATGCCGGCTAGATGCGCCGCCCAGGGTCGGCGTTTCCGCCACGCGAGACGCTTTAGTTTCGGATCCGAGAGATCCGTGCGCGAGAAATTTATTTACATTCAAGTGGCATCGCGACACGACGACGCAGCGTGCTCTAATATCTCCACAACACGTTTTTTTTCATATTTTACATTTATTATCGAAAAACGCGCGAGAGAAAAATATGAAAAATATAAGTTTCCGATGAGTCTAGCGATGTCGCGTCTTTGAGAAAATGACGGGAGTTTGTAACGAGATGAGAAAAGTGTTAGAGTGGCAGCAATTAATGTTCTTTCGGGATCGTGTTAAACCGACGCTGTTTGCGGCCCTGCGTCGCAACGGGCGTCCAATGCATTTCTCTCATATTACACATCGACGTCGATGTTCTGAGGGAGCCATCGTATATAAGCGTTGCATACGTCGATTGATGTTTGCGAGAGCATTTGCGTGCATAGAGGTGCACATATTTACAAAGCGGCTGAGAGAGGCGGTCCAATTTCAGCGCCGATGTTCGATTCAAGGTGTGTAGAGGCGCGTTACACAAAGTTTTGGTACTACTTCAGGCCTGTATATCACAAATATTTATTGCACTTTAATGCTCGAGGAAAGATATTACGTACGTGTGTGTGATCAGAGAGAAGAAATATTTAATTACTTTTCCAACACAGAAATTTTTATCAAATCTAATTAAAATTTAATCAGGTTTCTTAAAAAAATTTTAGATTCCGATTGAAAATCTAAATAACTCTATCGATAGAAATCGGAACATTTCGTATATGCTTATCCTAAAATTGTACGTATTTCACAGATTTTATTGTATATTTAAAAAAAATGTAAACTAAAAGAGAGACATGTTCCGCATGATTTTAACATAGATAATGATTTTATTTAAAATTGATTGGATTAACAATTAACACAACAGATTTGACTAACAATATATAAACCATAGAATATAAGAGAATATATCAAATTATAATATCATGTGTGTTGAATGCGTTTTAACTTATTTTCATTTTCCGAGAGTTTACAATCGCGGGCGTTCGCAAATCCAGCACTTAGTGCTGTGTAGAAATGTTTTTCAATAGTAAAAGTGCCATCCGTAGCTGGTGTGTGCTTTTAAAAAAGAATTTAATGTTTTTTTTTTTAATAATATTAAAAATAAAACAAACATCGCGCAAAGAGAGAAAGAGAGAGAGAAAGAATTTGACATTCGAATCTTGTTTTCAATAAATGCGATTAGTCTGACAATATTTCACCTGAATAATAAATATTTTGCTGCGCTGCGATATTAGCGAAACGCGATCGATAGTTGGCTCTCGTCGATATCCGAGCAAAAATATTGATATCCTTTCGTGATTACATATCGTTAACATTTGTGGACATAGATAGAAAGTATATTACTCCATAATCTCCCCGGAGCTTCGGCTTGATTCTCGATTTATCAGAGTGGCTCCCTCGAGGGAATTTATGGACGCTTCGCTCGCGCTATCTCAAAGATAACCGATTTTTGCGCTTGCTTGAATGATGGATTCTGTGATGCGGCTATTCGAACCGCGCATAACGATGATTCGCCGGAGTTTGATTGGCGGTCGAATTATGGCAATACCGAGCCGCTGGATGCTTGCACACATTGCCGGGTGTTTTGCGTGCCGCAAAGTATATTCTCTTATAACAAAATGCAATATCGCAGAGAAACACATTAAACACTGTAGAAAACACATTGAAACAGTTACTATAATATAAAAATCAGAAAAATAAGTTGAGAGTTAAATTTAAAATTTGACAAGAAGATCAAGAGTTTATATCGATTGGAAAAGAAAACATACTCGATAAAATTTAAATATACGAGTTTTTTATTGTGTCCTCCCTTTGTTAGCTCTTTAAGATTTCAGTGACAAAATTAGCCGCAAAGAATTGAATTAATTTGTATTTTTTTAAACGTGTTTTGTTGGTCATTTTGATTGATTGGTTTTCAGATAAAATTTATTTCAAGTTTATGTCGCGCGAACATTCGAACGCTCACGTTAGCAACAGACTTTGCGGAACGAAACCCGCTATCTCAAATCTCGCGGAACGGTTCTATCTTTTGCTTTGGCAGGTTCGTATTATTGACGTATCGCGGTAGCGAAACCGGTTTCCAAAGGCCGCTTTCGGGCCGGGTCGCGAAATTATTCCCGTCATTAAACCGACGTCCCGGCGCCCTGGAGATGAGGGCACGGCGTTTACCGGTTTTATGGGCACTTGCATTTTACTGGTTTAATCTCTCTCTTTCTCGCTCGCAAAGTCTCGGCGTGACTTCGCAACGGATATGCAATCACCGGGCCGCGTCGACGACTTTTTCTCGACCCTGTTTTCTCCGAAGGTTTCACGGATGTCGCGGTTTCGACTTCTCCCTCGCTTTATCGACATGCGCTAAATGCGCTTAATTTCTTACCCGCCGTGCCGCCTTTTTGCCGTCGCACGCGGATGTAGACTTTTGCTCTGTTTGCGGTACGATGCCTTCAGTCTTTCATAGGTTTCCGCGAAGTGCAATTTTTAATTTGCATTCACACATTTCACATTTTAATTTATTTTATCTCGTTGTTTGGCGCGTCGATTTAAATTGTTTTTTTAATTTTCTACATTCGGTGACACACACGGCTAAAATTGAAAGTTGTTTTTCAAGAGAAAGTTTCGTGTTAATTATTTATTGTTACGTTCTATCAAACGCTCTCTCCATTCTTCATTATTATTCCATTAGTTTTTATGTTTACTGAACACATACAACTGTCTCTTTCTCTCCCTTGCGTACTCTGCAAGAGAGACCAGTAACCTTGTTACTTGAGAGTATCGGGATTCGGAGATTGCTTCGTTAGTCTCCCGAGCTTCCCGATTCTCTCTCTCTCTCTCTCTCTCTCTCTCTCTCTCTCTCTCTCTCTCTCTCTTTCGCTCTCGCTCTCGTTTTTTCTCTCTCGCCGTACACGAACTCGGTTTCGAAGGGGATAGCGACGTCATTCCGGTGGCGCGATCCACCTTGATGCATCGCGTCATATCACGTAGCTTCTCTGTGGCGCATCTCCTATTCGGCCAGGTGCGCCATAAAACTCTTTCTCTAAACAACTCCGACTCGGCCGCGGATGCTTTTATGGTGGCCCGAGCGCGCGATACCAGATACGAGCAATCTCCGTGAGTAACGCGACAGAAGAGTGGCGCGCGGGAGGGAGAGATACTGGAAAGCTTCATCGTCACCCCCCCTCCCCCCCGGAACTTTTTGGTACGTTCGCGTGGAAGGTGCCGCATTACGTTCCGTTCCGGAATTCTCTCTGCCGGAAAATCATAACGTTCTCTCGACGTCCGTCGTAACGATCGCGCAAAAAAATGAGAGAAGATCAAAACGCGTTCCGAAAAAAAAGAACGATGAATTTAATTCATCGCTCATCGATGTAACAATTGTACTTTCAAATGGAATTTTGTTTAAAAATTGCTACTCGAATCTCTCGCTTTCTTTGTCAAAAGTTAAATCTCCAATTAATATCTCAGCTAAGATCTTTCGAAGAAGTTGGGCTTAATTTCTTCCCGCGTAACAGCAGGGAGGTAGAATTAATTGTGTCAAGAATCATTCCGGATAATGTATTCGTCGCAAAAGTCCTTAACTGGACAGTTCAATCCTCGCTGACTTTTCCGCGTCTCGTTTCGCGATTTTTCCCGGCGGCGAGAGGCGCCTTCTGAAAAATTTAACGCGCGCGTTTAATCCGCGGTCGCCGCTTCTTCTTGAAGCGTTCTCACGGCTGCTCCTTCGGTTTTTAAGAATTTCGACACTCCGAGCCCTTCCGCTCTCGTCTTCGCGAGGAAATCGCGGAGAATGCGCAACGAGGGGTGAGAAACCCGCGGGCGCTTTGTGGGGACGAACGCGGCTTTTAGGACAATGGCACTCGGCCTGCCACGAGTGCTACGTCGCCTATTCTTCCAACCGGTGGCGGACATTATACACCAAGAAGCGCGAGGAGGGGCTCTCTTCCCGACCCCACGCCCGGATGCCGTAAAGTGGCGCGGAAAAAAGTGCCCCTTTCTGCGTATCATGAAAGAGATTCCGGACTCGGCGGAGAGAATTCCTTATCCATTTGTTAATAAAGCATCTCGAACTCAGACCTCGCTCGCTGCGGAGCGCGAAATATTAGAAGGCAGTTGCTTCGTACAGATTAAAAAAAAAAAAAAAAGCGTAAAAACGTTAATTCAACTCTGATGTTATTGGATAAAATTTTTTTGTTGGGACTTTCGTATTTTGAACTTATTTGAAGATTTGTTTTTTTCCTTCAGTTTACTTAAAGAAGATAATTTTTTATACGTGCTTTATATGAACTTCGGCATTTTTTCGCGACGAAGAGGAGGAGAGAGGGGCAATACGTCTTCTTCTTCGCGCAGCTCGATTGGTGACCGGAAAAAATTTCGCACTTTTTATTTCAGTACAGTATTCTCGGATCACAAGTCGCTCGTTAGGTGTCATTTGCATTCGCTCGCATTAGGCGCGTTCAAGTGAGCACCTGATCTAATTAGTCGACGAACTTAACGGATCGTTAGCACATCGTCTCGCGTATATTATGCGCGGACCACGGCTCTTAATAACCGGATTCGAAACCGAGTCGTTCGAAAGAAGCGAATAATGCCCACTGTTTATGCAACAAGCGGTTCCTTTTATGATTCGCGACTCGTGCTTTTATTACAGCATCACCGCTCGATATAATTTACTGTCCGGCGAAAAAAATAGTTGTTCGTGTTCTCATTAAGTGTCGCTGTTTATCACGTTCGACGATCGTTATTCTTAATTCGATTATCGACATTATCATCATGTCGTAATGTTGTTCCATTATCACCGTGTGTTGCAATAATTGGAAACAAGGACACTTGCGTGTCGATATAAAAATTGAACGCTGACGCATTTTTGCCAAATCTGACGTATGTTTATTTTTTAATTGGCATTAGGTTGCCAGAAACATAACTGTTTATATTTCTAAATGTATCATGTATCTTAATTCCGTCGAGCTGAATCCTAGATCCGGTGGCAATGCCCGAGGCGACGTCCGGTTCGATACAATTATCAAACGGAAACAGACTGACAACGTTATTCGATATGATTGTCACACACGCGGACTCTCTCTGTTGGAACACAAGTTTGTTTAGAAATGAACACACAAAATATACGATAATTTTTTAACGTTCGGTTTATCAGTTTATATAATAATAATAATAATAATCAATGCGCTTTGAATTAGCGTTGCTACGCCGTGGTTGCTAGACCGTGGTTCTCGTTGTGCCATTCTTGATCAATCGACAGGCGTTATCGTCGACGCGAATACGTCGATGACCGTGATTAGGCGTCTTTAACGTTAGCGCGTGCAAACTATGCGTCGTATGTATATCGGCGGCACGTAATTCCATAAGCTCTATCGACATACAAATCACACCCGTTGCGATGTCAAGAGTGACACGTGCGGCTTTGCCTTGGTGCCGCGATCGGTCATGTACAAAAGCGGAGATCGCCGCTTTATTCCACGTGAAATTTATTTATCGGTACGCTCGTTTGCGCGACACAACCGGCATTATCTTTTCTGTGCGCCGGGCGGCGGCACAATTTTCACAAAGAGAGAGAGAGAGAGAGAGAGAGACGCCCCGCTCACTTTCTAAATTCTTTCGATCGGCGCATGTGAGCCAACACCGTCGTCACACGTGTGTGTTCCGCGCGCGGTGTGTCGATCGAGAACATACGTCAGTTACGGAGAGTCGTTTTCCTCTCCCGCGTCAATTAATCTCAATTAATGAGATCGCGCGGAGGTCGTCATCTCTTGATTTTCGCCGCGAGAGACCGCGTCGATCGTTATTTCGCTTTTTAATTAGCTCGGGCGAAGAAAGCTCCGCACGCTTAACATTCGAATGAACTACTTCTGTGCGCCGGCCGATAATTAAGATTGATGGCGAATACGAATGCGTAATTGCGCGGGACGCGGCGCTTTTTTTCGCGCGTCGGCGCGCGCGTACTTCATCAATCACCGAACATTTTTTCGAGGCGCGCCGTTGCAAGCGCATTCCGCGCGCGCCTCGCGTATCCCGTCCAGCCTTGGACTATGCGCGCTCGGTAAGTGATACGCAAGTGTCGATGCCGATACTTGACACCGCACAAATACCAGTTTCTTTCGCTGTGATGCGTCGTAGTGATGTGTGCGAAGTCAGCATCCGTAGAATAACATAAAAATTTCACGGTCCTCTGACAAATTTATGTTTTTTTTCTGCAGACAATAGAAAACTCTTAGTTTTTAAAATTGTATCATCTTCGAAATTTTCTCGAGTAATAATTAAATTAGCATTTAATGAATATATACATCAGTTATTCGAGAATAAAAGACGTTCGACAATGTTCAGATATCAAAGAAATCGGTGCCGAAATATCGAAGGAGGTGCGAGATTATCGAAGCTTCGATAATCAACAGCAACAACCTTTACGGCGCATTCGCCGCGAAGATGAGACTCCCGCCAGATGCGAAGTTATATTGTGCATGTGCGAGGGCGTGAGCCGGCGCTCATTGTGTGTGCGCAACATGCGTCCGATGCAAATGGAACTTCTTTCTCCAGGTGGGATCGCAGGTGCGCGATTGGCCGCCTCGTGAATTTGCACCGTTGTAATGACCGCGTTAACGATTGCGTTCCGTGCTTGATGATTCGCGGGCTCGTCTTGTTTTGCTTTCCTCGGCGTGTTCCGCGACAATCTTCTGGATGTAAAAAGTAGTTTTTACGAGAAAGAGAGAAAGAGAGAGAGAGAGAGAGAGAGAGAGAGAGAGAGAAGAAAGATGCACTTTATTTAGCTTATTTATGTGCAGATGAAAATTACCACGTTGATGAATGTTTCTTTTTTCTTTTATATAAAACAATTTTTTTTTAAAAAAACATTATTTTTTAAAATCACGAATGTTTCCAAAAATCACGTGTGTTTCTTTGCCCATTTTAAATAAAAGAGAGTTTTTCGATTGAGGTGAATGCAGCAGTTTGTGATGTTGGCCGTGGACGATGTCGTGAGAGAACTCATAAACGTGAGCACGCACGTCGAAGATAAACATTACCTATGGCGCTTGCCAGGGCGAAAATTGTTGCCGGGAAAAATATGCAATATATTCGTTTCACTCGCGGTAGCCAATCACGAGCGGTTAAATCTCGCGGTGTACTGTCATTTTTCGCCGACAAAAATAAATCGTAGCGCGGATTTATATCGTAGTTTGCGCGCCATGGTGATGTCATGCTTCACTCCGATAGGCGCTGAATTTTTTATAGGTTTTCTCGAACGAAAAGACCACGTCTCTTAAACATATATACAGCGATGTGCGGTTGTTTTACACTGCGGTGCAAATAGAAACTCTTGAATATAGAACCATGGCGCATGTGTCGTTGATTGTAAATTTTTAACAGACATTAAGCAACGGGTTAAACTTTGCGTCATTAAATAATAATAATAATATATCCGGGATATCTTTTTATGTCGTCGAGCAACGCTGATATTTTCGATTATCGGATCAAAACGTCCAATTTTACATATTTTAAATATTTTACATATCATTATTTTTTTTCCACATACGCGTTTCCAGTCTATTCTGCTTCTGTTATCTATTCTCTGCTTATTGCTTTAGAATTTTTGAAATAAATGGAAAAAGAAAACTAGAACGGAAGGAGTATGGAAAAGTGAGATTGGGAAATTTTATTATGGCAAAAATCTATTTTCAATGTATAAAAATATTTTGAATATTTTTGTGTGAAAATAATTTTCAAGTTTGAATCTCGTTAATGTCATTATCTTGAGTATTGTTGTCAAATTTTATGAAAAACAAAACATGGGTGGTTTTTGACAGTTTAGCCAATATATTTATTGCCAGTTCATAAACACGGGCA